>JANHFO010002169.1:119097-134751 GCA_032468095.1 Pareas carinatus
CTCTCTCTCTCTCTCTCTCTCTCTCTCTCTCACACACACACACACACACACACACACACTTGCATTGCATTAAATATTAATTTAAAAATGCAGGCTTCATAAAATACTTTCCTTTGAGAATCCAGCTGTGGCTTCCAGTGGAAATGGATAGGAAAGAAACCGTTTTTAACACATGTAGTTCTTTGTGCTATCTTCCATACAATTTCAGAGGGACTCTTGAACAGCTTTTTTTTTAAAGGAGAAAAGGCAGGATACTAGACTTGCTGGTTGTGCTAAATTATTACTATAAGAAATTATGGAAAACATACTTATGTTCTACAGAATCCTCAGCTTAAGTTTAAACAGTTTTGTCTTTTGTTTCTTCAGAGGTCAAGATGATTTCAGATAAAATTCAATGTTTTTTTAAGCAAGTCGTGGAGAAACATATTAAAATAATCACTTCACAGTTTTGCAGCAATTGTGCTAGATTCTCTACTTCTTGCCCACAAAGATAATCTCATAGAATATCAGCACATAGAGGAAGGAGCATTTTAATTGAAGAGTAAGCTTTTTTTGGATAGGAATTTAAGTCAGATCTGAACTGCCAGTGATATGTGGATGATAAAAATTTTCTTAACACTTGAATTTAATATTCAGTGAACACTGGTCAAGAAGTATCTGATTTAATGAGTTGTTTTATTGTTAAATTAAAATTCATTGGACAGTGTAGTTCTAAAGTAGATTTTTTTCAAGCCAATTAGAGTTTCATCTAATTTGTTATATCTTCTAATGAGAATAATGTGAATTAATGTAACTGTGTAAAGAACAAATTGTTTTGCCTTACATCACCAGAATTTATGCTAGAAAGATGTATCATTGTGAACTTTAAGTATATATTATTGACTAAACCATTTTATATCACATTTTAGCAGCAATCTTATGGATCCTTGAGTACATTCAAATGAGGACAAAGCAATTTACTTCCAAATAAACATGTATAGTGCTGCCTGATATTTCTCTACCTCTGTTTCAAACAATTTTAGTGTGCAATAATACTAACAATCTGTTATCAAATAATAATGCATCATTCTTTGCCAGAAGAATGGAAAGAACAGTTTATTACAATTTGACTAAATTGACTTGCTTTAATCCTAACTGGCTGATTTTCTCTTCCATAACTTGAAAGGACCATGGAAAGAAATTCCACAATAGTGTAAAGGATCAGAGTTGTGTTGAAAGTGCAGTTTGGATGTATACACTTTAAAACTTGATATTCCAACCACAGCTTGGTGTTCTCTCAGCCTGATTATTTTCTTACAGACATTTCATTACCTTACTAGGTAACATCATCGTACTAGAAGGGAGAGGGGTTTGCTCTTTTTTATATGCTAGTAGCTTGCTTTGTCAGTTCTGTTCTAGCAATAACAACACATTTCCCAGATAGCATAGGGAGGGGAAACATTGTCTATGTGACTTTTGAAATGAAATGAAACCTTTATTATCATAGTACAACATGTGTACAAAGAGATTGGCTGAGCCTTCCTTTGTGCACTTACCCCCCCAACACATGCTGACTCTACATTGTTATATTATTATTATTTAGGAACCTGACAGCCCACGGATAAAACCTGTTCTTCAGCCTGTTTGTGCAGCTGCCTATATTCCTATGTCTCCTGCCTGATGGTAGGAGAGTAAAGAAGGGCTGACCAGGGTGTGAGTCGTTCCTGAGGATTTTCCTCACACTTCTAAGGCAACGGGCCCTAGCAATGTCATCTAGTGGTATCAGGGGGCGGCTCATGATGTTTTGTGCTGTGCTCACCACCCTCTGTAAAGTCTTTTAACCAACATACCACAACGTAATGCAATGTGTGAGGACGTTTTCTATTGTGGACCGGTAAAAGGAGATCATCAATTGTTGTTCCACTTTTTTTTTTCACAAGACCCTTAGAAAGTGGAGTCTCTGTTGAGTCTTTCTGGCCAACTGTGTCATGTTGATTTTCTAGGTGAGATCTTCACTGAGATAGACTCCGAGAAATTTAAAGGAAGGAACTCTCTTCACACAGCTGCCCCCCCCCATGTAAAGTGGGACAGGTTCCCCTCTCTTCTTTCGGAAGTCTAACACCATCCTCTTTGTCTTGCTGATGTTTTGCTTTCTTCCTCCCACTTAGCTCCTTCTTGTGAAGGTTGAGGGACCCTCTGGAACAGCATGGAGTTTAATGTGGGATGCTGAGCTAATAAATTTAGATGAGTAATTCTGAACCTTCTGAGAGAACTGAAATTCTTTCCACTCACTAGGGCTTTCTGCAATCTATTATTGTTTATTAATCTATATTTACAGAGTTTAATAAATAGTTCAAACAATGAACAGTTGATATAATTATTTCTAATATTTATCCAAATCAAGAATGTTCAAAATTGACTTATCCTGTTTTTGGTATAATTTATGTTATCAAAAGTTGACATCTGAGGAAATGTCCATAATTAGAAAGAAAGGAATGAATATTCCTACTATTTTTGAGAAGTGAGTTTTATTATTTAATCATTTTTTATTTCTCTCAGATAGCCTTGGAAAGATGAACACTTGGTTATAAACCTGAAAATGGAAGATGAAATTGAGTCAAATTCATTTGATGTTTCCTGAGATAATCAGTGAATCCCTGAATTTTCCACATGCATTACTGGCAACTATTTATAAACATTTCCAATCCTTAGCTGAAAAGCATGGCTGTCACATATATACATAAACTTGGCAAATGAATACATAATTATCTGGGTATAAGTAAACAGTGTAGGCATCATCAACATTTTTGCTTTGAAATTAATTTAAAGCCTAGCGCAAGCATATTGTATGTGAGATAGATATTGTGTGTGCATACAATATTGCAATAATTGCAGTAAGAACTGTGTTGCGAAATGCTAAAGAGTTGAAATATAGCATCAGATACTCAACTACCTTAGAAGGAGTTAACAGGTCAGCTCCCTTGGTCATTCTCCAGTTGCTTTCTTGCCTTTAAGAGCAAAAAAGAAAAAACAATAACATTGTGCCTGGACCTGTCTCTGCAGAGTTTAGGGTACTCCTGGGGTTTTACAGCTAAATGTAAAGCAAGCTAGAACATGTTCGCTCCTGATATTCTTGTTTTTCTTTCAATCCTTTCAGTGCCCTGCAGGAATCATTAAATCAAAACTTCATGCTGATCGTCACCCATCGAGAAGTCCAGCGGGAGTACAACCTCAACTTCTCAGGAAGCAGTACCATTCAGGAGGTGAGCGCTGTCTCACAGCTGAAGAATAAATGTCGCTCATTATAACTAGTGTCAGCTTTGTTAAAGAGGGCTTATGTATTCAGGCTGCATCCTTCCTTTCATGTTTCATTGTTAGGTTTTTAGCTTTTAATTAATTGGATGATGAAAGATTACTGTAGGTACATCAGATGGTGTAACCCACATATAGCATTTGCATTAATTTTGCCCCAAAGCGGTTGTGTGTTTATGAGCATGCTGCCTTGTAGCTCCTAAAAGCATCATCAAAGGTGAGATAGGGTTAGCGGATAGGGCTTCTTCTTCCTTTATTTAAAATTATGCACAGTTTTCTTACATTCTTAGGTATTTATTGCATCAATTGCCTTGCTAGTTGTCATAATCATGATTATGAGTGGGATTGCGGAAAAATGATTTCTGTTTAAAAACGATTTCATTGTTATTCTGTAAAACAACCACCAAGGGGTGATGTTGCAAAGAAGAGTTCCTTGCTAATTTGTCCTGAAAAGACAGGTGCACTTCCTAAAGTAGTAAATTGCCTCTGACTAAAAATTCAATATTGTCATAACCTTGTTGTATATCAAAAACTGAGCAATTGGATTTTTGGAGGTTTTTTTATTTGACTTACTAATTCCAACCTCTTTGAATACATGAGGATTCCAAATGGGAATGTTTCTCTTGAATCTTTTTCTTTCATTGTTGTATGAAAGATCTTCCCTCCTCATTTAACACAGTGACTGTCATCTCAAGAAACCAATGCATGTGCAAAATAATCTGTATTATGGCCACTTTTTTGTTTATAATTGCAGTTTTTATATTGATAGTGTTACGGTATTAGCAGTTTGCTTTGTTGATGAGTGTTACTGCTAGAATGGGGTATCTAAAAGGATTGTATGGTTTGGACATTAGCCTCTTTTCATTTATATTTATTTGAATGCATTTTAGTGCCAATAATATTAAATCAATATAGTGCCTCCTTTGCATAATTTTTTGACACTTACTAAGATCACCAGGAAGAATATGAGCCTATTGGCTAAAATATAGTTTTGTGTCTTATATAGTTCTTTAAATAAAAATCACTACACACACACACACACACACACACCTTGAAGACCCCAACATCCTGTAATATATATATTGTATATAAGATATATTGTATATAATATACACATACACACATATAAACCAATATAACAAGTTAATTGTAACATACGTTACTTTCAGTAAATAATTGCAGTTACATGTGATGTAGTTACAAACGAAGAATTTTGCAAAAATTAACCAAATTTAGAATTTTGATAAAAATCCTGTTAGGCATCAAATTGCCATAATTGCCCTGTTTATCAAAAGCACCTAAAATTGTCCCCCATAAAATTGTTTCCCATTCTTAAATATAAAATGAAATTACTCAGCCCTTCAAACTTTGAACTGGAACTTTGTCCACTTTCAATAAATAGATGTCATTAATTTCAGTGGCAACAGTTTAAAGTATTCCATAAGTTCTGGATTGACTTGGTAGTGCTGGTAGGTTTTGCTTTATTACAAATTTTGTGAGTCAGTGTGACTGAACTGAATTTCTATACTATTGCTCATTAACAACAATGTATCCTCCAGAAAATAACACCAGGATATTCAAGAGTGGATCCACTTCATCACAAACTATTTCCAATAGTCTAGAAATTTGAGAAGTGTGTATGTGCAGAATGAGTCATAATTGTGGGTTGTATTTTCTTTCAGTTAAAAAACTGAACTTAATCTTTAATTGATCTGTTAAACTGACCATATAAAAAACCCCCAGTTTCTGAAGTTAGTTTTAAATCTCCTTCCTTTTATTCATTTTTTTTAAATTAGGAAGTTATATATACTCAATCAGTAGTAATTTAATTGTATGTGCAATTTTCACTTATCAACCACCAGAGGGCAGGAAGGTCTATTCAATTATTTTCCCCAAATTTCTCCAGTATTTTCAAATTAGCTTCCTGTGTCTTAACAAAAAGAAGTATAATGGTTGAGTTATTGTTTGATATGCAGATAATTGGCATATTGCGTGAAAGGAAACTTAATTTCATCCTTTAAAATTAAACAGTGAGATTTTAAAAGATATAAAATATTCATTAATGCTCAGTGATTATAAAGCAGTGGCATATATTTATTTTACCTTTATTACTGTTTCGATGGGAAATACTGCAAATACTTTGCAAATCGAGTTAGCCATACTGACAAGTTGAAATGTTTAAGCAGCATTAACACAATCTACTTCCACCTGATAGCCTATGCAGAAAGATTCAAAATGTCTGCATCAATTATTAAAAGAAACACTTAATATTCTAGAAATGTTTCAGGTCTTACCACAAATATTGGATTTAACTATCTCTCTGGTTCTTTGATTTAGCTATTGTATTGCTCAGTGCTTGCAAACAGTACTAATAAATATTTTTTCCAGTAGTAATAAATATTTTTTTGTCTTTTCCAAACAAAAATGGTGTCATAAACATTTGGAGATGAACAAGGGAAAGATCTGAGCTAATATGAATAAGATTATTTTGCTGATTTCAAGTCAAAAATGAAGAGATTTATCTAAATAAGAATAATGGGTTGAGAAAGATATTAGTGAATATCTTTATGAATTGCTTTTTCTTGCAATTCTTATACTTTATAGAGATATAAACAGCAAGGCAGTAACCATATTGTTTTAAAAATAAATATATTGAAGGAGAGTTAACATAGTAGTATTATGGATAGCATACTGACTTTGTAGCATAACTGATGTTGAATTCAGGTATGAAACTAGCTGAAAATTCAGATATCTGTTGATGGATGCTTTTTTGTTTGGAAAATCCCTCAAGTTTAGTAAAGTACACATGTGTAATTAAAAATTGAATCCACATATTATATTCATGTCATCCTATATTTTTCCCCCTCCTTCCCTATGCAACAGCCAGATTTAGGATGGACTGAACTTGAACTGTTTTTTGTGGTGTTGATTTTTATTACTTTCTCCTCCACTAGTATAATAAAATTTAAAGTATAACTCACAAACATAAAACAAAATAATTCAGAGTATCATCCCTTTGTGAAGCTTTCTAAAATGGAATTTAAATGGGTTGAAGAACATAAAAATTATTACTACACATTAATTCTGTTGGCTATATTGCAGATTAGATCTGTATCACAGATCTATTTTTTTATATCAGTGACTTAAGATCAAATAATCTATCAAGGGCAATCTTATTTCTTTAAAAAAATGAGTTTAGATTCCATAATTCTCTAGTGATGAATTTTTAAAACATGAATACCTAAGTTTATAAAATGGGACTTCAGAACAGTATTAATGAGATTTGATTTAAAAACATTTAAATGAATACATTATTCAAAATAGTTCTTTAGCACCACCATTCTCAAACTTGCCATGTGAGGAATTAAATTATTTCCCTTGGATATATAAAATATTGCTATAATGTACTGTTATTAACATATTTGAATAGACATGACTGGTTTCTTTGATTCTGTTGCAGCCGTTAAATTATGGTGTTGCAGAAATAAAGCCAATTTCCCTGCCATTAGAATAAGAAGCTAGTGACCTTGATATAAGCCTTATTACTTATGTCAACCTTTGCGCAAAAGATAAGATATCACTTACATCAGCGATGGAAGACTGGCAATGAATTCTGTGCTTAACATTTGCCTTTCCGTGACACGAAATTCAGTTGGGCATACATAGGCATTCTAAGTAATTTAACATTTTAATATAATACAGTATAACCTAAATAATAAGAATTCCCCCTTTTAAAATGCAGATTTGCCTACTGACATTACAACATGATTTAGCTGCAGCTAAATAATTTGTTTTAACATAGATATTCCACAGTGTTTTGTAGATATTTTTTTAATGGCAATAAAAGAAGGAATGGTTCTAAAAGCAATCAAACAATCCCAAAAGCATGTTTAATAAAGATGTTTTGATTTAAATTGAAATGGTACATTTTTACTCAGACTTTTGAGAGTCTTAAGAAGTAAAGGACCAGAGAAACTGTTATAAGACATATTTTATTGAGCTTGAAATTAGCAACTTCTTTTAAAATTACAACTAACATAGTCTGCAGCTCTACAAAGCTGGTATATGTGAAATACCGTAAATATAAAAACACATTTCACTTGAAGGGCATCTTCAGATATAAACAAATTTAAAAGGCGACATATAATCCACATGCTCTTCCTTTCTGTTTGGAGGCATTATTTATTTCTAAACCCTGTTTGAATTGCTCTAGTGAGAAGACCACTAAGAAAAAGAGATTGATAGCCTATCCCACAGAGCATGTAGAGATCTTCAGGATCATCTCAGAAGGAAGTACATGTTTTAAAGACAGTTTCAAATTAGGTTTCAGAGCCTGAAAAGATTTGAAACCTCCTGCTTTAGGGCAGTATGACTAATATTTTGGTTCTAAGAAAGACAGAGAATACTAGGTAATAAATTTATTCACTCCAGAAAAGTTTTTTTTTCCTGCACTGACTATCATGTGCTTGCTGACGCATCACTATTATGAATATTTCTCTGTTAATGCTGCTTTATTGGTGGTTGTATGTTTTTAAGTTTTTTTAATTGTTTTGTTTGGATATTGCTTTGTGAGCCACCAAACTTCACTGAGATGAGCACTTATAACGAATGAACAAATGAGCGAATGGATTTAGCACAGTAGTCCTAGTGTGAGTGGACAGATTTTATGATGGTCATAATTAGTTGCATATCAATGCCAGGACATTAAAATATGTTTGTCAAACTAGCTGATTTCTAGATATATACTCATTTTAGCATATTGTTAAATCTTCTTGTTAAAAAAGGATAAAATGTTAGTTTTACCACTTTTTAATCAGCCTTAGAGGTTGTGAATGTGTAGCTGAAGAAGTCTCTATTCAATAAAACATTGAAGTATCCTTTTATGACTTGACTTATAGTTTTCAACGAGATAGTTATACTGAAAGTAAAAACAATTATTTTGTATGCATTATGCTGCATATATTATAGTACTATAATCCAAAATAAGTCATGATGAGTCCAGTTATGCTAAATTGCGTAGGAATTCTAGAAAGCAGCATGGCTAGAGATTATTTTTTGACTGTTTGTAGAACCACCTGACTCCAGTGGTTTCTGTTTGTCCAGTAAGATTGGGCAATGTGGCATTCTGAATACTTTTTATCAATCTATGTCATCGAGGGGGACCCTGGAAACATTCCTTCTTTGTTATGGATCTTGCCCTTTGGAATATCATGTCTCAGAGATCTGTATAGTTGCCATCCTAGAAGAGTTCTACAAATTTTAAAAAATGGCTATGCTCCCAAGCATGGCTTTATGGTGGTTACTGAGTCTCTGGCAGTTTTTGTTTCAAGTAATGTGTGTTTCATCCAGGGGCTGCCTTTCTTTTTAATTGTTTTGCTTTTTTAAATTATATAAGCCACCAGAGTCATTTTGTAGTTGGACAGCCTTTTAAATCCAAATAAATAAAGTCCAAAATATCTGGATGAAACTAGATTGAGGAAGGCTATTTTAAATATACTGCATGTGACCTTGAATAGAGTTAAGAAGCAGCAAGTACTAGGTAATGAGATGGTCATGCTTAACACTCCTAGAGAAACCAAGCATTGTTCCCCAGTGAAGGCTTGGTAACTGCCAGATAATGATAACACCCATCTGGAGAAATTGAAAAGGGGGTCATTATGACATCACTGAATCCCCTAGGAATATATTTTTCTCAAGGGGCCATGAAGAATGTGAGCAACTTTGAATGATGCCTTGATAGGATTTGAATAACATTTCTGCTTCAAAGATTGGCGACTTGGTATCTTGTCACCTTTTTCAGACAAATCTAAATTGTAGGAATCATGAAATCCTATTGGAGAATCTGTGCTCATAATCACATGATCAGCATTTGACATGGAAAATCAATAATTTGTTGAAGTTGTGCTGATTAGGCAGATTTAAGATTTAAGTGGAGACCTGAACAAAATGGTGAGCAGCATGACATAATCATGTCCAGCAAATGATTGGGCATGATTATGTCATGCTGCCTAGTACCTTGCTCGGGCTTCCACACTTGCTTCTTAAAAAGAATTTCCTTCCATGGTGATAGGAGATTCTGAAAGCAATAATATAATATATCTTAAAATAATGATTTTTTCCCTCCAAAGTATGTTTCTTGACCTCCAAGAGAATCTTCATAGTAGACGACGGGCAGAAAGCTTATTGCAGAAATTTTGTTATTCAACACAGAGTTAAAAAACAGGGCTGTCTCTCCTAGAGTTCTAGAAAGCTTTGAAAACCTAGATTTGATCCCAGGCCTGGGATTGATGTTTGTTATTTGTTTAATAGCCACTGTTTAATTTTGTGGATTTTGTTATTACAGCATGTTAGTTTGGGCTGCCTGTTGATTTAATTCTTTTAATTGTTGTTATATCTTTTTTTAGTTTTGTGGGTCATCCAAAATCCACTAGAATTGGATGACCAATAAATTTACATTAAAAACATATTTTTTTTAAAGAGCGTTCTTTAGTGTAAACTCTTTGATATTAAATTGGCCCCTTTAGCCTTTCAGCTAAAATCTGGAGATTGTATAGTTATATTTTGGGGGGTTAATAAGGAAAACTGCTTTGGCAAATTCTGTATCAGTTGTTGAAAGGGAATGCAATCACCCTTTTGATCTTAATATGATTAAGAGCTACAGTGGTGCTTGAACGTTTATGAACCCTTTTGAATTTTCAGTGATACAGCATAAATATGACCTGTCCTAAGACATGATCTGTTCTCCATATAACTACTAAAACTTGATAAAGTGTTTTGAATTAAGCAAATGAGTAAAAAACTTTTTTGGCAAAGGTTGGTGAACCTCTGGGATTATAAATTCATTTGAAGGGGAAATTAACGTCATGTTTCTCAATCATGGTGAGTGTGGGAACGCCTGCCTTATTTAAAGAACAACATTTTGTGTATTCACTCTCAAAGTCTGATCTTCACAACACAGGTATGTGTTACTCTTTCCAGGAGTATCAGTCAACCAAGACCACACCACGAGTAAGGAGTATAATACTCCAGGAGGTCTCAAAAAAGCATCTAAGGAACGAAAGGCTTTATTTCACTACTGAATGTCAGTGTTCACCATCAGTAGTACATCAACACCAATGGCCCGCATGGCAGGGCTGCAAGAAGAAAACTAGTATTTTCCAAAAAGAATATTGCTGCCTTTCTGCAGTTGGCAAACTAAAACTTTTTGGCTTGCATGAGAAGTATTGCATTTGGCAAAAGACAAACACTGCATTCCAACATAAGAACCTTCTTCCATTTGTGAAACATGGTGTGAGGTATCATGGTTTGGGCATGATTTATTGCTTCTGAACCAGGATGGCTTGCCATGATTGATGGAACTATGAATTCTGAATTGTACTAGCATATTCTATAGGAAAAAGTCAGGGTATCTGTCTGTGAACTGAAGTAAGTAAGTTGTATGGCAAGACAATAGTCCAAAATGTACAATTCGTACAACCAAAGAATGGTTAAAACAGAAAAAAGTTAATGTTTTTGAATGGCCAAGTCAGAGTTCTGATCTTAATCTTCTAAAAATGTTGTGAAAGGACCTGAAAGTTCATGCAAGGAAGCCCACCAACACCTCTGAATTGAAGAAGTTTTGTAAGGAAGAATAGACTCAAATTCCTCCAAGCCAATATGCAGGACAAGTCATTTATCAAAAATGTTCAGTTGCAGTTATTTCTGTCCATGGGAAGCACACTGATTATCGAAAGCAAAGGCTCACATTCTTTTGCCGCACACAAAGATGTAGTTTTAGACCCCTTTCCTTGATCAATGCACAATTATAGTATTTATTTAATTGGTTTCTCTTGATCTAGTTTTAGGATTTGTGTGAAGAACAGGTGACATTTTAATTCATATTTATGCAGATATATTGAAAATTCAAAACCGTTCGCAAACTTTTAACTACCACTGTAAATAACTGAGAAGAGAAGCATTTCTTTGTTGTACATTTGATGAACATCTCTATCTAAAGCGTATATTTTCCATCGATTGTGTGCAGCTGGCTGACTTATTTCCCCCCATATATATTTCCTGAAGATTACAAAGAAGCAACATAGAATAAACAATAAACGGCAAGAAAATATAATAACTTTTGCTTTATAGAAGTGCTAATATCTAATATTTTGACACAATAATATCATAAGTCTGGAAAATACATAAAAGAACCTAAAGAAGGCATGTGTATTTGTAAGAAAACATTGATCTTCCTTTCTTGATAGAGGAGAAAAATCAGAATAATATTTTTAGGAAGTGTTCTTATTTGATATATGTAGTTTAATACAGGGACCCCCAAGTCCACTACTGAGCCATAGCCCATTCGGAAGCAGACTATGGAAGCGGTGGATGAATGCATGCACGTGTGCAACTCAACTTGTGTGAGCAGCGTGCATGCATGTGCATGAAGCTCCGTTTGCACAAGTGGCAGGCGTGCGTGCCTACCACTTGTACAAATGGAGCTGCGCATGCACGCCACCTGCGTGGATCCATCCTCTCTCCCCAACACCACCAGCCCACAAAGCCGGAAAGGTTCGCGACTGCTGGTTTAATAGATTACTCTTACTGCTGAATCTACTTACTAAATTTGACTCACTCAATGTTGTTTTGCGAAATTTAGCAGCTTACATCTAGATGTCTCTGAATAAAACTATTTTATTTCCTTGCAGGTGATTTATTTTTATAGGTTAGCAAATGGCAGCAAAGCTATTGAGGAACTGAAAGAATGGTTGTTGCATTATGTCTGAAATAGTATGAAACTCTTAAGACCAGTTTCTTGTAACTTTCAGATCTGCTTGTCACTTGTTGTATAAACACCCACTTTTTTCATACTTTCTCCAGCCTAAGGTGATGTGTTTGTGTATATTAGGTTGTGCACATCATTTGGAAAAGAGCTCTGCTTGCAGCATTGCTGCTAATTAAGCATCAGTCTTTAAAATATTACGGCAGTTGTATTTTATTGAAAGTTTGCTACATTTCATTTGATGGTTACATGTATATGCAGGCAGACAATTCTTCTGTTGGAATTTCTACTTATTTGCACTGGAACTAATTCTTCTGTTTTAAGAGATGGATTAATATACTGTAAGGACCTTCAAAGGCAATGTCATGCGAGTTTCTAGCTTATTTGATAATACGATTGTAAATGCTTAACTGAGTTTTCAACTCAATTAATATATTGGTTGAGTTGTAAAAAAAAGAATCACAAATAATATAAAATATCTTGAGTTTTATGTGAAAAAGCCCGAAGAGATTTAGTGGTTTCCATGGGTCTAGTTACTTTTAAGTATTTAATACAGACAGGGCAGATTCACTTCCCCTCATGATATTTGAAACCTGAATTTTGAGGTTTAGACTGAAAATAATTTTTGAATTATGTTCAGAATTTCACATTTTCACTTTTGATCTAGCCCTTCTATCAACTTTTTAGTAGATTTTAAAAATAATTTTAAATAGACTTGTGGTGTTATGTGCACCATTTATTCTGAGTTTTCCTCACTATGGTTTTTTTCCTTGTAGAAGGTGAGGTATGATCTCTGTTTGATATATCCATACATCCATTAGTAAGAATTTAATGCATTAATTGTATATAGTTTAGTATTGATATAAGTAAATCTGTTACCATGTTTTTTAAATCAGGAATCAAAGGTCTATTCCAGACTGACAAAGCTGTGAATATATGAGAAAGTACTGATAGAGGAGGCTACTGGATGTTGCTATAATGTATTTATGATATAACATATTTAGGATATGACATGTTTAGCATATAACATGTTTAGGATAAAACAATTAGGATTATATAGATTAGATCCTCCATGTTCCTCCCTTGGATTCAGTATCTGCATCTTTGATTAGTATTGTATAGGGCAGCAGACCTCTTATATCTGTGCAAACCTTGAGGTAAATATTCTTAATTTCTTACTCTTTATACTTCCCAGCATTTGAAATTGCTGGAACCAAACATTTTCTATTCTATTCTTTTTTCTCTTTTCCCAAACTAATCAGCCAAAAAAGTCAACAGCAAAAAATATACAACAGCATTAAAGGATCAACACAACCTCAAAATTGGTAAGCATAGTAATTAAAAAGAGTGGGGGGGAAGGCTAGAAATTATGTTATAAGCAGAACAGCTCCAAAACTCTTGATTATATTGCTTGAAATTCTTCTTGCTAACACTTCTTCTTTTGTAAAAAAATAAATAAAATAAATTCAAATGTTGATAAGAAGCACACATTGCTGGGCATTGGTGATCTCCTTCCAACTTTATATAGTAATTTTTTTAGCATTCCTGCATTTTCTTGATATCTTGATAGAGTCATAGATTGATACAGGCTCATGTTAATAATACCACAGAGCGTAGAATAAAATAGAATAACAGAGTTGGAGGTCTTCTAGTCCAATCCTCTACTCAAACAGGAGAGTCTATACCATTTCACACAAGTAGTTGTCCAATCTCTTCTTAAAAACCTGTGATGGCGCACCCAAAATTTCTGAAAGCAAACTGTTCCACTGGTTAATTATTCTAACTGTCAGGAAATGTCTCCTTATTTCTAGGTGGTTCTCTTCTTGATTAGTTTCCATCAATTGCTTCTTGTTCTTTCTTTAGGTGCTTTGAATAATAGATTGACTCCCTCTTCTTTGTGACAGCCCTTTAGATATCGAAACACTGCTATCATGTCAAGATATACTTCTATCTTGCCTAGCCCCAGTGAAATAACTATTTTATTCATGGAGACAAGGTCACACAAATGAATGTATTATTTTATTAGTATCTCAGAATTTGAGAATACCTGATGCATTGGAATGATCATATAACTAGATTTATTTGGTGGTCTTTGTACATACTTCTTTATTTTTTTATCCCATATAGCTAAGGCAATTGGACAGTTTTCCAATGGAAACTATGATCCATAGATCATAGATATCATTCATATCAATAAATGTTTTACATGCCTCTAATTAGGTTACATCTCCCCTTTTATTAAAATGTAATTCACTGCATATGATATTAAAATAAAATTGCACTGAACGGGGATCTCTAAGCTATATGAATTTGCAGTGGAAATGGGAGAAGAATTGAGATTATAAAATGTTCTTTCAAGCAATAACAATCCGCTGTCCTTTTATGGCTGGTTTCCTATAAATGAGACCCATAATCCTGCCATGCAAGGGGCAGAATTACTTCACTAAGGTTTTTATCAACTTATATCACTGATAGGAAGATAGTTCACAAGATTTTTAGTTTTCCTTTGGAAAATATAAAAGGTATGTATGTATGTATGTATGCATGCATGCATGCATGTTAATCTTTCTATATACTACTAAATCCCTGATTCCTATAACTTTTAATTGGGCAAAACAGTACACCAAGAGGCAAAATGTTTTGAACAAAAGTAGCTCAAATGGGCTAATTTATAGAATGCATCGAAAATTCAGGCTCCTTAACTTGGTGGAATTGAAATTTGGTAATTTTTGTAAAGCATTTTACAAAATCAATCATGAAGCAGTTTATGACATAATCCTAAATGTCATAAAACATTTCCTGTGCTGCTATTTGACTGTGCTGTACAGTTTCGTGTACTATTTTCAAGGCAAATAATCTGTTAATGTATCCCAACTTTTCCAGTGAAGTCAGTACATTAGAAGTTCTGTCATTGTTGAAGAACCAATATAAGAGAATATTTGTAGCTCCGGGTTGAACTGTGGGTTCTTCTCTCAACTTGGTTGTTTTCTTGCAGATATTTCATTTCCAAACTAGCTAACGCAATCAGTGTTAGGAATCTGGAGAGGAAATAATTCTGAAAGGATGACCCAAAGAGGTTGTGAGTTGTCTAGTGTGTATTCAAAATATGAAAACTGTATATAGATTTTTGTCTAAGTAAAATCAAAACATAGGCATCCTGCTTTTGGATTTAACAGGGGAATTGTTGGTAGCAGCAGGGAAGTTTTGTCCAGTTCTCATCCACCTATAGATGCAGAACCAAGCTTCCATGAGTAATATGACTAGCTAAATCAGGCTATAAAATGACTCACCAGTTCCAATAATTCCAATAATTTAAACAGATTTGCTAATTACCGTATTTTTCATACCATAAGACGCACTTTCCCCCCCCCAAAAAAGGGGGGGGAAGTGTCTGCGCCTTATGGAGCGAATACTTCCAAAAAGCATGGGAGATCGCTCCGCGGGACGCTTCAAAGCCGAAGGATCGCCTTGCAGGGTGATTTGGAGCATTCCCAGCATCCCGTGGGCGTGCGGAAATAGCTCCGCGGGACGCCGGGAATGCTCCCATATAGCCTGCAAGGCGATCCTTCGGCTTTGAAGCATCACGCGGAGCGATTTCCGGG
>JANHFO010002169.1:144292-154397 GCA_032468095.1 Pareas carinatus
CCCCTCCTTCCCAAATCCCTCCCCCTCTTCCCATTCCCTTTCCCCCATACCCCATAATTTTGTAAATATTGTTAAAGTTCTATGTTAGTTATTCAAGTTATCTGTCCACCACCAATTCCCCCTTTACCCTCCTGACTTCCTCTCCCTCTTCCCATTCCCTTCCCCCCATATCTCATATTTTGTAAATATTGTTAAAGTTCAAGGTTAAATTTTTATGTTATTTGTACACTGCCCTGAGTCCTTCAGGAGAAGGGTGGTATATAAATCTAATAAAATAAATAAATATTCCATAATTCAAGCATTTTTTATTCTCTTATTTTCTAAATTAACACAAGCATAATACACATTTTTATATGTCAGTAACCTGCTGAAGAACAAACTCCACCCATTTATATTTTTTTCTTTCATTTATTGGTTAATCCATGCTATTTATCATTTTTTCCTCTTATACTCCAAGTAGTCTTCATATATAATGGTCATCATCCAATATGCTCATCTCTACTGCCCATCATGATTTTAGTTGATGCTTTTACGAAATGCTTTTGAGACAAATAAGTAAGAAACTGCCATATTCTTATCCACACTACATGCAGCAATTTTTTTTGCTAACAGTGAAGACACTTCAGAAAAGTTAGTGCATAACTTTGCATTTTAACTGGTGTGCTACAAGCAGTAGGGAGCATCTATAATTTAGAGAGTACCTAGCAAGCTGACATAGTATCGCTCATATCCCACCAAAGAAAAAATATAGGAGGCAAAAATAATCAGAATACTAGAATTGCTTTCTTTCCAAGTAAAGGCTAAAACATCTGGAGTGTTCAATTTAGGAGGAAAAACGAAAAGTATGTGTTCTATAGAGAAGGTGAAATTAACCTCTCATAGAATTTTGGATCACAGAATAGCCAATATAACCATGGATAGTAGATTAATATAGAAAAAAAAGTACCTGCATAGCATTAAAGTCTATTGTATTCTATATTGTACTGTAAAGATTATACTCTGTAATCTATGCCATATTTTCTTTTCATAATATGTGAATGCCAAATATCACCATTAGTTTGTAGTTTATTTCAGATGTGATCCTAAGCATGCACATACATTATATGTATGTATATACATATTTTCATACACACATACTTGCATAGTTATTCACAGAACATTTTCCCTGATATAAATTTGTTTTCGATTGTAGTAAATTTTCAGATACTTCCAAATATATTTGAAAATATTTTTCATTTTCATTTTCTCCCTGGAAAGGATGTTCATAATAGGTTATGGCTTTTTGCTGATGGGACTTTTCTAATTTATGAATAAATATATCATAGTTACTGACTACCTATTGAACCATATTGTAATGCTCAAACAGTTTTTATAGTGCTTGCGTTATTTATATATCAAATGTTTTGCTGCATCTAACTTAACTTATGTATCTGTGTTCAAAGCTACATCTGACTCTAGATTTGGACAATGGATAAAGAGAAGTTTGGAAAGATCTCATTTTCAACTTTTAAAATCCAGTTTTTTCCATTGGAACAATCATCTACAGTGTTGTGTTCAATGTTGCAGCTGCTTGTGGTGATGTTATGGATGGAATTTCATTGTTCAGGGCTGTGGGAGTGTAGAATTCCTCTACAACACAGAATACCAATGTCTATAGCATCCTCAAAGCCACCGACACCCCACTGTCACTAACCTTCAGGCTTCTTCAGTCTTTCAATGTTAAGCTAATTGGTTCTCCAGGCTTCTGTTGCCCCCTGTGTTCATGTCAGTGGCTGTTTTTCTCTGTTGATGCACTCCATGTATCACTGTGTATGCTGCATTATGAACTCCTTGCAGAGGAGTCCAGAATACATTCATCATGTTTGTACGTCTATGTTTTTTATTGCATACCAGTCTTTTGTTGTCGCTTTTATGACCTAATGTTTGCCTGAGAGTCTCTGTGCACCAGATGGCTGTGTTAGTCCTCCATCATTCCCTCCCCCTCCATCAGTTGTGCTCCCTTGGCCAGGGTGGATTTGTGGACTGCACTCATGACTGCTCAGCCATTGTGAGTGAGCTACTCTTGTGTGTTTATGGAATTTTGTCGGCCTATTGGTGCTCTTTGCTGCTGTAATGCAAGTATTATCATAACAGCTGTTTTGAATCAGTCCTTTTCTTTTTTATTTAATATTGAAAAACTGGATGCAGACTGTTAAAGAATGGGGCTAAATGTAAAAGTGTATTAATAAGCAGGAAAAGGGATAAATATGAAGGTCTGATAGAATGATAATAGGTTTAAAAATGCCAAAAATAAAGACAAGATCCTAGACAGCCTAATGCAAAATCTAATTTAAAAAGTGGGCTAAAATCACTGGATAGGCCTAACTGAGAGCCTGTGCCTAAAAAACAATGAGAAATAATTCTAGGTATGCTTTTAAAAATTCCTTCCTGATGAGCAAATAATTTGTGTATTCTCAATTATTAGTTCAGCTTGGACAAGATTGACTCCAGTTCAAGTCTTCATTTCACAATGAAGCTCACGGGATGATCCATTTATCACAACTACCTCACAGGGGATAACATTTGCTATGTTTCTTAAATTAGTAAAGACACCATAAGTAGCTTTGATCTCTCAGCAAAATTGATATAGAAATGCAATCAGTAAATAACACTAAATAAATAAAATATATTCATACAGTTACAACACAGTCTTGTTGAGTTTCATTGTGCATCTGTTTGAAAATTGCATATCAGATAAAAGAATAAATACGAGACTGGAAATACATTCATTAAGACGGTGTATATATGATTCAAAAGAGATTTTCAGAATGCAAAGCAAATGCACCTTTTAACAGTTTCAATAGAGCCTGAAAATAGATGTATCTCCATTGAGGATGTGGCTGCTGTAATTGATTACTTAAATGAACTGTATCTTTTTTCAGACTCACTTGGAAACCTGAAAAAATGAAGTTCCTTGTTAAATTGCAGATTATAATAAACTAAAATAAAACACTGATCAAAACTTCTGAATCTTAGGATAAGGCAACAAAAATTCTTTTATATTTTGCAAATATATGTACATTTTCTGTAGAAGTAAAATAATGGGACTTTATCTGAATCTTTGATCTGAAATGGATAAACACAAATGACAGTTTACCAATACCAATACATAGAACAATATAGATTAATTATTGAATGTGGACACATTCTATCAATATTATCACCTCCTATCATATCTCTTTTGAAGCAGTTGTTCAATGTATTGCTATTTAAATGGTACAGAAATGGGGGAAGAGAGAAAAATGAATAAAAACAAGTCTCTTAAAATGCTTGCCTAAAAAATAACTTATCTACATACACAGGAGTGAGAAATGAATTTGCCAATGTAACAGAACACTATTTTTTATCTGGGATCCTTCTTATGATCTTCATTATCAAGGATCAGTTTTTCCTCTTCCCTCATCTCTGTACCATTTAAATAGCAATACGTTGAACAAAAGAGAAATGATAGGAGGTGATAATATTGATAGAATGTGTCCACATTCAATAATTGATCTATATCTTTCTATATCTTTTCCTCCTTACACTCCTTAATATTTGAGCAAGAAGTTTAACATATTAGCTATTTCAGCATAGCTTTTTAATACAAATAAAGCCTATTTTCCAACTTAATAGTGTGACATTTTTAAATGGTGTTGTCAGTAAGAACATAGTTGTACTGCATTGTGTTTATGCATTTTGTATGAATTCTATTTAAAACAAATTTTTGATCATTTGTTAAATATCTATTACTGATTGATTTAAGAAAGAATATTAAACCAACCAAATGTTAAACTTTTTTTTAACTCGAGAGGTAACAAATAGAAGGGGTATATAGAAGCATTGTGAGTTAATAGATAAGGCTGTTGCAATCCACCAGATGCTGGATTTCATTGGGTCTGTTTGTTTTTCATTCCTACTGGGTTTTTGGAGTTTGGCCACTTGATTGGATCCCCCCTAGACAGATTAGCAGATCAAACTTCAAATCAGTAGTTTGAAATAGTCTGAAATTTCTTGATCAGATTTTGGTGCAACATAAAGGACATGAAGGTAATGACAAAAGTATATGTATTTGGTATAAACTGAGCATAAATCACCATTCAATTGCTTTTGTATTTCATCTAAACTTTCTAATTTGGCATTTGCATGATTAGATATGATCAACCAAGTTTGGATGGGGTACTTTACAATCAATAAAGTGTAATAAAAGTTGGATTATATTCTGTATGTATATGCCTTAAAAACTGAAAGTGCATATATATTAAAAAAGGTAGTTGTGGTGGGTTTTAAATATTGGAATAAAAATATTTCTAATAAAACATTTCAGTTTTGTTTTGTGTGTAAACCTCCATAGTTAAAGTTGTACAGAGCAATTTCTTGATTGTATAACACTGCAGAGCTCAGAGGTGAGATTAGAGAAACCCTGTAGAGTAGATAATACTTGAGGGCATCTACAACCAGAAAAGTATGTGCATTTAGGCATGGGAGGAAGGAAGGATCTGCTTTAAATTTAGTGTAGGGTCACTGAATCATAATGATAGATTAAATAGAGGAGTTGGAACAAAGAATAGGGGTAGGCAATGTGTAGCACTAATACTAGAAATCTATGCTTTGCAGTAGTTATTTAATGTCTTTTCCCATATGTTTCTGAATAGGGAAGGTTATGGCAGAGATGAGCTAAGAAATAGCTTTGTTAGTAAGTAGTTAAATGGAAATAAATTTTTAAAAGAATTCTTTCTGCATACTAAGACTAGTTGTGAGCACAAGAATGTTTACCTTACAGAAGTTAACATTCACTATGACACACATTTTACTTAAGCATAAATTTGTTTATCGACTTAAATACTCTTCAAACCTGTAATACTATTTGTTATAGCTCTGAAAGGATAAAATACTCTTTATCCTCTCCTTGATTACAATGGAAGTAAGTTTCAGTTACCTTGAGGAACTTAAGCATCTGACAAGCAATGTTAATTACTATAAGCAAATGGAAATATTAGATGGAAGAAAAATTAGAAGTGGAATTTTTACTGATATCGATTAGCTAGTAGATCTTATGTATACGAAACTGAATATGTTTTGCCAATGGTCTGTGAGAGCTTTGTGATTCATGAATGGAAGTAGTTTATATGTTTACATTGGCATATTTGTGTGTAAAAAACCCAAAGTAATAGATGCACTGTTACAAAAGGAGAATTGTTGGAGACACAATCTTTTTATTTATGCGTTTCCTATAATGATGAAATTAGAATTATGTTCCTCCTTCCTCATTAACTTAAAGAGGAGCTGCTTCTAACGTATGACCAATACCTTTAAATGCCTCTTTGCCATGTCGGTATCCAGCCAATTGACCCATGTAACCTGATCCAACCAACCTATAAATTGGTCAGCTCAGAGCATTTTTTGAAGAAAAGAAAGCATACAATTCTGAAATGTTCCTATTTCTAAGGCGGATCAACTGGTCAGTGTATATCCCCTAGGCACTACTCATACTGCATTGCTTTCTTTTACCGATGAGAGCTAAACAATGAAGTAGTTAAGACCCACCATGTGCTTCTCTTTCATTCAGACAGATCATCCTGTTGATTCTTTATTCTGCCCATCTGGAGCACAGTCTCCAAGTTACTTGAATCCTCAGCACTTTTTGTTTGAACCTTATAACTGCCCAGGAGTTTGAGTACCAGTTGTCTTCTTTGATTTCTAGTCTTTGTAAACTATTAGTTCAAGGTTGACTAAGAATGTGCTTGGACCATTTCTTGATCACATTTTCCAAACCTCCTGTTCATTCTATTCCAAGGTTTAACTTATATTTTAAGTTCAAAAATACTGTATTACTTTTCTTGAAGTCTTATTTTCCACATTTGTGAAAGGATCTGTTTTTTGTTGTGCATCCAGAGAGAATCTTCAACTTGTCCAAGAACTGACACATGGCATAAAAATATATGAATACCTTATTTCTCTTACATAGGAGGTACTATTTTTGAGGCCTGTGGTTCTGTTTGTCAAACAGATACAAGCTATTTCTAAATGAAAGAACTGCAACCACTTAATTATATTTAATTTAGTTTAGTACAGTACAAATTGCTGTGACTGTGGAGTCTTAATAACTCATTGCAATCATATACACTATTCAAGGGCTTTCTTATAGAACAGTCTTTTCAGATTTGTTTGTTTGAGTTTTAAAAGCTTTATTTAAATTTATAACCAGATCTTTGAATCTAGATGGGACCTTGCTCCATGGTGAGTTTTTTAATTATGTGTGAAGCTGTCTGGAGTATAAATAAATTCATGTTGTATTTCTCCTTTCCCTTTTTAAAATGATTGATATCATTCCTGTAACAACACATCATGTTCACCAGCATTTGAGTTTCCTGCCCCACTTCAACACTACTTCAATTACTTATTTGGTAAACTTTTTATTAGAAACATTATATCAGTCCATGTGCCAGCCATTTTTCTTTTTCTATAAAGTCTGTTCCTAATTTTAAAATTGTATGTTAATTTGAAGGAATTACTCTGGTTTTTGAAGAACACTAGAAATATTTTATAAATTAAGAGTAATATAACTGAGATGGATGGCTATAGAAATTGAATAAGTAAATAAATAAAAATTACATACTGAAAAAAGTCTCTCATTCTATCAGACTTCTAGTCTGTGGATAGAGTAAAAGTAAGGTTCCCCCCTCACATATATGCTAGTCAGTCTGACTCTAGAGGTGGTGCTCATCTCTGTTTCTAAGCCAAAGAGCCAGCACTGTTCAAAGACGTCCTCGTAATCATGTGGCCAGCATGACTAAACGCTTAAGGCACACGGAGCGCTGTTACCTTCCCACTGAAATGGTCCCTATTTTTCTACTTGCATTTTTACATGCTTTTGAACTGCTAGGTTGAGTAACGGGAGCTCACTCTTTCACGTGGGACTAGGGATTCGAACTATCAAACTGCTGACTTTCTGATCGACAAGCTCAGCGTCGTAGTCGCTGAGCCACCACGCCCACCCTCAGTCTGCACATATATAGAGGCAATTTGAATGTCATACTGTAGAAAATGACAAGTGGCAGTAATAATTCAGAAGTAATTTTATTCAAATCCATTTGCAAGAGATCACTTTTACTTAAATATGGTTACTGCTACTTTCTACATCAGCATGGAAAAGTTTGGGATTGAGGAGCCAGAGTTAGAATATTCATCTAATTTTTAGACTTAGGCATTTTCATGTTAAAAATGTTACTTTTCTTTATTGTTGAAATCGATGCGTTCACCTTATTGTTTATTAGGTAATCCAGATTTTTCTGAAATACTTCTGTTATGGCAGGATTTTTATTTATTGTCTAAAATTGGGTTTCATGTCCTCTTCACTCCTGACCCCAGAGATATCCAGCAACTCTTGCGTTATCAGTATTGCAGCCAAATAAACACAGTTTGAAAGCCTGTTGATGAAGGAATACGCTCTGAAGGCTTATACCAAACTCCAGGCCTGTAGATTGTCAAGCTGGAAAATGTCACCGTTTCTGCCAAAGTGTCTGGCCCTTCCAAACATGTGACAAACAACTAAGTGTCTCCAAAAGTATTATCCATAGTCAACATTAAAAATTGTGCCATTTGTTCTCATTTCAATTCTATATTAATCACTCTGTTGCACTCACTGAATATTGGTGGCAGTGCTATAAGACAACTAATTGTAGTTTCTGTCTCTGTTAAGCAATCCCCTTTTTTCCTTTGTGGAACTGCACTTCAATTATAATTGATCATTAATTCTATTGTATAATATTTGCTACAGATAAAGTGGTTTGAGGTATTATATATTATCTCTAATAGAGTGAAATAATAGTTGTGGATACCAACAGTGGAAAGATATTTTCAATATACCTCTTGTAGAGATCTTGCTACTGCGAGAAACAGATGATGGAATAGATTCCTCAATTGCTTCTTGTTCTCTTCTATGGAGAAAGTAATTTAGTCAGGAGCATAACATGCTAAAAGTTTATAATGAACCTGTGAACTGTAACATTCTTACTGAAGGTCTTTAATCCAGTGTCTTAGATCGTTATAGATACTTGGTCATTTAGGCTGTTTATTTTTTAATTTTTAATGCCACCAAATCCATCATGTCAAATTGCAACGAATATTTAAATAATTCATGATTCAACATAGTTATGAACAATAAAAAATGATGTGGTAAAAAGTTGCCTAAACAAAGAAGGAGGGTTTTTAAGGCAAATGCCAAAATTTGAATCAGGACTACCTACTAGGATATAAATATAAATTGTTATTAAAATGTGACATGGAGACAAAACAAGTACAGGTAATCATGTGGCTACTGCAATGGAGCCTGCCCATTACAGTCACAAGTCATGACATAAGCCCACATGATCACCTGCCTTAATGACCCCTACAACTGCTCTCCCCAATCCAGTCATTAAGCAACCACGAAAGTGATTAAGCAAACCATGGAATGCCACAGGTTGTGGGGCTGGCTCTGAAAGACCTAGTGAAGAGCCTCCATTTTTTGCTTTCCCTCTCTCAGGATTCCTGTGGGCCTTGGGCCTGCCCCCCCCCAGTTCCTATAAGTCTTGAACCTGCTTATGGCCCAGCCACTCAATCACCCAAGGGAGCCTCAGGCAGGCTTAGAGACTACCAGCGTGTCCTGAACTCTTGCAGCTTACATGACTTGGCCTGCTCCTCAGCCAGCTGCAGGGCCCAGCAGTGCCCAACTTATTTTTTCTGTTTCTCTGCATCTTCTGACAGAGCTGCTCAGCCAGTGTGAGGCTCAGCTTTCCTAGAGATGGAAGTCTTATGGCAGCCTGTTGCCATTCTGCAAGCAGGTACTATTCATGGCTATTCTCAGACTCTTTTGGAAGACTCCGTCTTTGAGGAGGCTCCGTTTTAAGAATTTACCTATGCTATAATAGCTGAGAAAATCGGTACAAAATTTTTATGGTACTTCTCTCTCTCTCTCTTTCTCTCTATCTCTTGAAGGGCAAATAGAGATTCAGGGATAGTTTTCGTGATTCTTTTATACTATGTCTAGTGTCTTCCTCATTTCCATTGACTGCAGTTAAGTTTGAGAATGCGGAACTCATCTTTTCTTCTGCATTTCCTGTGTCAAAAATTAGATTGTAAATGCCTTCAATCAATTATCTACTTAGGGAGTTGAAGATTTTGTGCTTATATCACAGACAAAAGACATTCTGAGCGAAACTTGCCAGAAAAAGATCTGTTCCAAATGCTTCTGGAAATACAATTAAGAATGTCTATACTCACAATTTAATAGTCCCTTCTTTCATTGATAATATATATATCACTATTCTTACTTCAAAATGTAATTGGAAATCAGCCCTGCTGCCTTGGAAGGAAGTCATTTTATGGACATATCCTCTGCATTATCTAGAGCTATATACTATCATTTTATCCTAATTATGCTATTGTTCTGATATAGCCCTACAAGAGATTTCTCCCTCATGTCATCAAGGCTTCTCCCCTTCCCTCAAAGCATTTTTCAAACATATTTTATGTCAACTCACAACCAGGGGTCATAAAATTAAAAAAAAAACTATGAAGAACTTAAAAACTAGATGATGTTTCATGTGCTCTTAGGAAAGCCAAAGTCTAAGTTTAAATATGGTTATCTCTCATCTGCAACAGGTACCTTTTGGCCGTCCCATATATTTTTACATTCTTCAATTGCATTCCTAGATGACTTGATCTGCACCAAACAAATTTTGAGGAAAAATGGAGGAACAGTAGGTAGAAAAAAAGACCTCCCAGAAACAGACAAGGGGAGAGAAAGCTCAAGAAAGAGTGAAGGCTATGATTTTGGAGGGAAAATGTGAATCAGATTATTATATTTTAGTCAAGGGATATACAATGCGGATTAAGTCCTGTATATTATTTTAAACTAAAATTGTTTGAGAGCACTCTTTACTCTTTAATGAGGCTTGATGCTTTCGGTAGTATCCTTTTAAATTGTAGAGTTCAGTCCTGAACGTATTACCCTGTTTCCCCAAAAGTAAGACATCCTCCGAAAATAAAACCTACTTGCAGTTTTGCCTCTCACTGAAATATAAGGCATCCCCCCAAAATAAGA
>JANHFO010002169.1:167121-177802 GCA_032468095.1 Pareas carinatus
TAATAGAGCAGAACTTTAAATTCCATATTCAGTTCTTCATTTTACGATATTTTTATCTGTCCAAATTTTTCCCATAAGTTCCATAATAATATCTGTCTTCTGTTTTCATTTCTGTTGATATTCCAATTCTCTCTACTTATTTTTTCCCAATCTTCCTTGTGTTTTTTCAGTGGTGCCTTAAACTGCTTTAAGGATGTCTTGTAGACTTGTTTTTTCTGCTTGTTTTTTATAATGTACATGGAGGTGGTTGATACCCTTTTTTTGAAGACATTGCACCTTCCTTTAAACCTTCTTTTAATTTTTGATTTAAGATTCAGTTTTTCATCTTTCCATATAGCCATCTCTCCAGAAACCTGCTGGTTTTTTTCTGTTACTTTCAGTTCAATTACTTTTAGTTTGTCAATGTAATTGTCATCAAAAATACAGTCATCTGTTTTTTCTTTACTTAAATTCTTTTCTTTGGGTTTTTCTGTAAATTTGTATTAGTTTGTTGATTTCAGCTGTAAATCCATTCATCAGTGTTAATAACACTTCATTAATCATTTTTTTATTTTTAACTTCTCTTTATGGTTTGGTTGGTAATCAGTTCTGAAGTTCTTTCTTTGTACCTTTCACTGTTTCACTGTTTACTCTCTACTCACTAGAATCCACAGCCAATTATAGTTCAAGGTTAGGTTAGTCTTTCACTTTCCATTTTACTCACACACCCCAAAAAAATATATTTTAAAAATATATTTTAAAAACAATATATACAGCAAGGTCTTAGAGATGTTTAAATTCTATTCCATAGACTTGACAACTTTACGTTTTAGTATGGATAGAAAGTCATTTCAGCTCTAGATATTTATTTCAGCTTCAGGCTTTTTCTTTAAAAATTAATCTCTTCCATTTGCGTTCACCATTTTCCCTCCTCTTTCTGGTGTTAGCTTTCTTAAAAATCTCTTAAATCAGGTAGCATAGTCTTTTGGTGTAGGGCTTTAAACTCACCCAGATGGTTGAATGTTGATTCTCAGCTTTTTTGCGGTTTGATCCCAAGCTGCTTTTATTCTTTGCTTCTAGCTCATCTGCAGCTAAATGCTGCAAGCCCTCAGCACAGCTAGGCAGACCTTTTGAGAATTTTTCCCCCCAGTCTCAGGGCGGTTGCCACCTCCCCTGGGACTATGAAACATCCTTCCTTTGTTGCCTCTCTGGGGCAACGTAGGTTCAGTTCCAAGCATGGAAATGAACTGGTCTACCTGCTGTCAGGCAGTTCGGCTGCGAAGCCTCCCGAGATTGCTGCCTCGTCATCGTGCTGACCACCGAAAGTCCACAGTGTAGTGCCATATTAATAGCATCATCTGCCAATTTGTTTGCTCAGTAGGCAAATTGCAAGGTCTAGTAGTTGGTCTGTGATGGTTTTCAGGTGGACCCTCTCTAGTTTTTCAAAAGTTTTCATAATTACTGATGTCAGTGCAACTAGTCTGTAGTCATTTAGCTCTTTGATGGTGGGCTTCTTTGGCACAGGAATGAGAGTAGATGGTTTGAAGCAAGAAGGAACATAAGCACATCTCTACTGATTTATTAAAGATGTGGGTGAAGATGGGGGCTAGTTGATCAGCACAAACGTTTATGCAGGCAGGAGTTACTTTGACCAGTCCTGGTGCTTTTCCAGGCTTTTGTCTATGAAATAGGTCTCACACAGGCTTTTCTGTGATCACCAGAGGAGGTTTGCTCAAAGGGATGGAGCTTGTAGTTGGAAGGCTTGACTGTTGTTGGTGTTTCTTGGGTGAAGGTGGTGGTGATAGTTGACAGTTGTTTTCTTTCAAACCTACAGTAAAATGTATTTAGGTTATCTGCTAGTTTTTGGTTTTCTTCAGCATATGATGGATATTTTACAGAGTTTTCCACATATTTGCTTCAGCCAGCTTTTTCATCAGAATGCTGTACTTCAACATTTTAGGTAGCATCATTTTGTACAGCTGAAAGCACATTATTGGTTTTTAAAAAGTTATTACATTCCTTTCTGATAACTTTATTTCTGAAGAGTATCTTAAAAGACAGTCTTCTATTTATGTTGCCAGGACATGAGCTTCTGCATTTGAACTTTAACCAAAGTGAATAAATAATGGATTGTTAATTTTTTTAAAATGTCTTTGACACATGTACATATATGCTAATATTTAAGCCACAAGACAGATTTCTGTAGGGAACAAAATATCTGTTTTCTTTCTAAATTCAAAATATCCTAGATAATTTGTCTGAAGAGCTTGTACCCATATATTTCTGACTAGTTTTAATAATGCTATTGGAATTTCACCAACTACCTACCAAAGTGAAAGAATGTTAAAAAATCTTCTGAATCCCCTAGATACTGCTTCATGCATACATGCATGTAGCATCTCTATAGTATATGTTTTTGAAGTGATCATGTCATAGAATACAGTATATGGATGAATCCAACTTCTTGGGGAAATGCATTAGCTGATGACCCGACAGGAAAACCTTTTACTTGGAGATCTTGAAACTATTCTTTTTGTCTATTTTAGCACTATATAGACCTATTGCCCTTAACTGATACATTGAAACGTTTTGTAAAATGAAAGAGTGGCCTCTTCACTGCTTTTTAGTCAAATTGGAGCTGTCCATATCAGTTGCTATTGGCTGACAAAAATCTGCTTAATGACTGCTGGTTCTAAATGCATTTCAGTGGTGATATTGATGTTGATTACTGTCCTGTTTTCGTCTTAATCATGCTGCTTGTAGATATGGGTTTTTTTGGTGTGAAATCCACAGTATGTATCAGACATTTAGTAAAATCTGCTCCTACTATATAGTAAAACAGTTGTTTTCTTCTCTGTATTGTTTACCTACTGCCAATTGTGATAGGTTCAAAATAAGCTGTTATACAGTTTATTACTTTCCAATTTGAATGATTTGAATTCAGAAGTATAAAAGAGATAAAATTACCAGCAGCTTTTTGAGTGGCAGTTGCATATCAAACCTCGCGGGGGTTTGACAGACAACGAATATCGTTATTAGATGCTTTTTCCATAATTGCTGACATTTATCCAGTGTTTCACAGTATTTGCTAATGTATTAATGCAGTCAATCTCTGAGAGTCTGCACATGCCTTTTTAGCCCTGGCTTTTATGGGATTCTTAAATTCATAGACCCATGGATACTTATTCCCTGCTGGTTGCCGTAGTGACAGAGCTCAGAGATAAGCCACGACAGAGCCCTTTTGTGATTGCTTTTCAGGTGACATTCAGCGGCAGCTTGAGTAGAGTGTCCTTTTATAGTTCCTGTAATTCAGAAAATGATAACTGCTTAGAAGAGAGTGCTCTAGACTGCTCCCGGCGGGATTTTCGTTTGCTACGGCGCTTCGTACTAACACCATTCTGATAAAGTTCTTATTATTGTGGAGATTTCAGAGTAGAAAGGGATTGAATTAATTATGACAGGTTAGAAAGTACAGAGAAGATACTACAGATTTGAACTTTAAAGTTGCAGCATTGTTCATAGTTCTAGCCATGCAAAGTCATACTGGTCTCTTTTAAGCAGTTGAAAAAAAGTGTTTAAATTTGTGGACTTAGCAGTATTAAGAATGACCAGTTGAATAACTAGAAAGTAAGTCCAAATTAATATAATAAATTCCACTGAAAATTACACTACTTAGAGTATTTGCAAAAACGAAGGGTCAGAGTCCAAAGGGCGATATACATTCTCATCAGAGTGTTTGGTTTGTTTGCTTTTTTAAAATATCAGTATCGGTTCTTTCAACTATTCCAGCCACTTTGAAAAATAAACTTCTCTCCATGCAGGGGGGGCGGGACAAAAGTATTTGGAGATACCCTGAAGAACTCTTAGAATTTGATGCTTCAATTTACCTAAAAATCTTTGCATAAATAAATAAAATAGAACTCAATATGGGTTTAACATGAATTCAGCTTATAAGCTTATTTGGAGAAAAGGATAATTGTCTGAGATAATAAATTGTACCACATAGATTCTATGAACATTTTTGAAGAAGCACCTCCCATTATGAAAACCATATAATGTTAAATTATTTAAAGTTTTCTCATAGGTAATATTTCATATCTCTGGAAGATCTCGTTGCAATTATTAAACAAGAAAGTTTTGCCAAATCTTTGATGTTTGTAATTATTGGCAAAAGCCAATTATGCATTACTTTTTGGCACATATATACTGTATTATAGTAGTTTAAATTACTGTATAGCAATTCTTTATTTTGAATAAAATTGGGGCATATATAGCAGCCCCAAACACTGGTGTATGTGTATTCTGCTAATATTATCATAATATCTTTGCTGTTGGATTGACTCAAACCCCCCCTCAAAAAAAGAATCAGGTACTCATGAACAACTTATGTAAAGGAGTTATTCTGAGTAAAATATTTGTTGGCAGATTATTTATAAGTTCAAAAATATTGATACCCATCTTTTAAATAGTATTTACAGAAATACCAAATGCAGAGAAGTTGGAGTTATTTTTTCAGATCTTATGGTTATTAATATGAACAGTTGCCTAAAATTATATTCTAATCTTTGGCTACATTACACATTTCTTCTTGGTCTCTAGGGACTGTTCTTTCAGTGTTGGAGTATTTAATGAATCAAAATGGAATGTGTTGAAATGTTTCGGAATTGTGTTATTGAAAATAATACCCATTAGACGCGATAGTTTATTTCATCTCTATGATGACATATTCACAAAACTCATTAAAAGAATGCCCAAGCTTGCAATTATTAGACAAAGAGTGACTCACTGATATTGCTGAGGGATTTATCACTTCAGTGTAGCCTTCAGTTTCTATTAAGTTCGTTATATTAACATAACCTGCAAATTGAAATATAACAGCTCCAATCACAGATATTAATGTATATGGTAGGCCCAGATACAAATTGAGGTTAGCCATAGCTTTACACATGCCATGACAAAAAAACAACCTGACCTACTCCTATACTTTAGGAGATAAATGATCTGAAATTCTCTTCCCTTGTGATTTATCTTTTCTTCATATTGACACATTGAAATTTACATTTCTGAAATTTTGAAAGAAAAGCAACCTAAGTTGGTTCTGTAGAAGATTTACACATATCCAACTTAGTTATTATTAAGAGACGTATACTTGAATCTCGTTGGTATATGAAATTGTGAGCTTCCTGTTATATCATTTTAAAATCTAGCATTGTTCACTTATTCTAAATAATCTTGATTACTAGAAAAGCTTGACATATTTACCTTGTAAAATAAGGCACAGTCATATGATAACCCACTTAACAATTGTGTCAATTAGTGCTGGAAGTTTTGGTCCCAATTGGGTCCCATTTGTGATCATAGGTCAAGGACTGCCTGTATTTCTGGAAGACATTTCCAGTACCAGCCCATGTTCGTAAAAAGTGCATAAATTGGAGCAAATATGAACCCCATGTTCTAGTGCCTTGGCAGAGTACATACAATACTATTGGAATGTCTTTTCTTCTAACTGAACTAAAAAATTTAAGGAAGAATTAACAATGCATTGCTGTGAATGGGTATATACAAGACCTGTGCATTGCATCTGGCATTGAGCATCATACCGTTAAGCTAATTGTGAAGACACAGAGGATATTTTACTCATTGTAATGTTATCAGAACTTTCTCTTCTGAAGAAGAATGATGTGATGTTGTTCTTTATCAAGTATGATGGTTGTAATATTTGCTATATATTCTAATGTGATTGGCTTAGTCTATATTTCAAAGCATATTTTTAATTCATTAATGAAACTTATATCCCTGTACAAACCAAGTGACTCTCGGCAGTTTACAGTATATATAAAACAAGGATTAAAACACACTGTCGGGTTAAAACTAATCTGGAAAAAAAATAAAAATCAATTAAAACCCAACACAAAAATCCAGAATATAAAAAAGTGAAAGAAAAACTTAGGGAAACATGAGGAACAAAAAGTAACTAGGAAACAAGATGACACCAAATGTAAACTTAAGAAAAGATCCTCTGAAATAATTCAGTTTTTAACATTTTCTGGAAAGCCATTAAGGAGGAGGTCAACCTAATGGCCATCAAAAGGCTATTCAAAGTACTGGTGCTCCTGTAGAGAAGGAGCACCTTCTAGCTTCAAACTCGTAAATTCTAAGTTTTTAGAACTCAAGTTCTAAAAAAAGATGGAGTAGAAGTAGCTGTTCTAAGGTCAAGTCAATATTGGTTGGAGCAAATGATCCTGTAGGTCCCCAAGTAACAAGCCATAAAGGGCTTTAAAGATCAAAACTAGCACATTAGGATCTACAGAATCATTATATGTTCCTAATGAGGAGATCAGGACACACACACACACACACACACACACACACACACACATTCTGGACCAGTTGTAGTTTTTGACTAATGTTTTAAGGGCAGCTCCCATGTAATCTAGCTGGGTGGCAATGAGAGAGCAAACTTCAGAACATTAGAGAGCCCTGATGTGCATTCAACAACTATGTTACTGAGGTTCAGGTTCAGCCTATTTCCCCCCATACAGAAACATAGCCATAAGTACTGCAAAGGATGTCAACTATATCACCCTTAAAGCATATCTAAATTTTCAGTTACCTTTTCAGTAAATGTATGGCAATTTGCAGAATATGAGTTTTGTGTGTTTGTCTATGTGTGTGTGTGTGTTTGAATGTGTGTACATTTATCTCTCTATTATAATAACAGCAAATTAGAATAATAATGCCAGGAATTGTAACAAAATATTTATGAATGCCAAAGAAAATATTTATTTCATTTAAAAATACGGGATTAGTTCTTTATATTAAATTTGAACTTTGTTCAGCATTTCTATCACGGGAACTCTTTTGTAAGTTTCAGAGGGAATTTCTTACAACCTGTATTAAAGGACTTAAATTTCGTATTTGGACACTGTTCTTGGGCTAGGATTGGAAACTTTTCTTCTTCTCCTCTCTCTTTCCTATAAGTTAAACCTGTGATAAGTAATTGTCACACTTAGTGCATTTGTACAATGCTAATTCAAAGTGACATGTCCAAACTGGCCCTAGTAACATGAAGAAACTTAACAGGTGTGAGGGGTGGATCTTCCCATGGGCTCTGTTGCACTTCTAACTAGAGCAAAACTAGAGAAAAAGTGAAATGAACCTTGAATAAATCTGTCAGCAGTAATTATCTCAGCAGCACTTTATGAGAGGATAAAGTATGCATTGGTGCTGGTGGAACGTGAACACACTCCACTCTAGTGATTTTTTTGGGGGGGAGCATCCAGTTATTGTTTGAAAATAAAAGTTAATGCCTGTACATTTTTTCATAATAGAAATAAGTTCACTTCCTGTGAAAAGATCAAACTAACTGGTTTTAAAGCATTGTGCTAGTTGTAGAAACACTACAAACTTTCAAAGAGAAATGAAATAATCACTCCATACTGTATATATGACATTTATTGTTAATTTTGAAAAAAAATCAGTAGAATTTCCTGTTTTTTGAGCGCTTTGGTGTTTCCAGTCAAACTTCTCCCACCCTCCTTTCTGAGTCAGAGCTGAAATAATTACAAGTTTTCATTTTCTGTTTCAGTTATCACAGTTTAAGATTGTGATCAAACCACACAAGGTTACAATCTTAATTAAGGTTTGCTTAAATAAGCCATCTTTACAAAATGTGATGAAGTTGACTTGAAAAGAAAAGAGGGAAAATCAGTTGCTGTACTTAAGTAACAACAGAAGGAAAAGCAGCTGACCTAGAGAAGAAAGAGGTCTATGTCGGCTCTGTTGGAGATTAGCTTCATTCTTGAAAGAATAATCCAGAATTGATTATTATTTCAAAATACAACCAATCGCCTTTTTATTCAGTTCAACTTTTAAAAACTAGTGATGAATTATCAAAATGTACAAAATGCAACCTCTGCTCTCTCACTGGCGGTTATAGCAGCTTGTTGACTGCTCTATCCCTTGATTTGCATCCAGAATACTGCTGTTTGTGCAAATCCTCCCTATTTTGATCTTATATTTTTTGACCACCCATCATACAGTTGGCTGGCAGTTTGAGCAGATACGAAAGCAAAATGCTGTGATGACACATTGTACCCTGCCAATGGGCACACCCTGTTATTTGAAAGACCTGGTGGTTTATGTGAACTTGAACTGATTATCAGGCAAAGTTTATTTGATTCTACTGCTTCCTACAACAGCTATATCATGATTAAGAGCTTTTTCTCATCTAGCTTTGGTTCTTTGGAATCAATTCCCTCCGGGATGGTGCATGTAATTGGCTCATTTAAGGGTTTGAAAAAAGCAACAAAACTCTCCTTTTTCATAGGTCCTTGTGAAGTTGCTTTAAAATAATACCTACCTATCTACATACCTGCATACATACATATTTACCTGTTAGAGTATATGAATTATATAAAACAATATTATTAGTTTAGATTGGAATCTCCCTATTTGATATTATGTTATAACTCATTGGAATATAGTATTGTATCAGTTGTTGTTTTATTCTATCTATACTACACTTAGTTTTAGAATATATATACATACTGTAGAATATTCTGATTTTATCTTAAAAGCTATTGATTTTATGGAACAAAGGAACATGAAATGACACGTACCATGTTCACTTGTCTGTCTTTTCTTAAATGCTCATACTTTTTAAAGATAGAGTAAGTTTAATAATGCTTAGTCATTTAAGCTCCATTCTAGTAAGCATTCCTAAATCTGGATAAAGCCAGTGAAAACTAGAAGCTTTCATTGTGAAATTTTGGCTCTAATTACTTAATCACAATGACAAGTGTGGTTAAATGTGTTCACTTTACATTGGTCACTTTTAGTATGCTATTTAGAAGATTTGAATATATTTAGCTGTACAGGCAAAATTTCACATGAGGAATTTATTTTTCTGTACTAGAGCCCAATAACATGCTGAACAAAACATGATGAAAATAGCAGTGACACCATTGCAAAAGCGAGTGTAGATTCTGTGTTAGGTATGAAAGAGTTTCACTGATAATTGAGCTTGACATAAATGTCTGCATTAATATTTCATTTATTCAAAAATAGTCATTTCCTTTTAACTCTGTGATTTTAAAATCGTGACTAAATTGTTATTTAACCTTGCTACAAGAATGTGTCAGCAGGCTAGTCCAGGCAGGTCAACACTCACTTGGTTAGCTAGTACACTTAATCAGCTTCCTTTAACTTGAAGGAAATTAAGGCTTTTATGAGTTCTAGCACATAAGTGATTAAAAATATCCTGAATTGGGAACAAAAAGGAGTTTTCCCCAATGTATTTGCTTGGCTTTGGATTATACTGTATATTAGAGTGATATGAAAGGCACAACATTTTCTGTGTTTTAAATGCAAAAATTAATCAATTTTAAAATGATTACTGTAATAAACTGATTTATGATATAGCACAATTCATTTTTGATATCTTCGTTTTCAATAATATGCATTTTTACCTGGAGGAACTTGATTGCATAGCAGCTTATTAACCAAGAAGGCTGTATACCCATATTTACATGGTAGGGAACAGGGGAGATACCGCAAGACAGTTATATATCCATTTGCGTGTCAAAGAAATAGATACAACAAAGAAGGGTTTTTCTATTAAGGTGAACCTGGACATAATTGGAAATTATTGTTTTCAGAAATTATTTCAGCTCATTCTGACCGAGCTAAATAAACTTCCAGCTTTCAGCTTTACCTTTTGAGACCAGTTATATTCAGCAGTAGATGAACAAAACTACACTCTAGTCTTTTTTTTAGCTATGACATTTTCCCTATACCTAGGGTGGTGAACAGTGATTATACAAATCACTGTTACAGTGATAAAATTACAGTATATTATTCAGGTTTCTGAAGCATCTAGATATATTCCCCTGATAAGAGCTTTAAAATATTACCACTGATTCTGTTCAATGTCTGTACTCTTGATTCTACTCAGCATCTTTACTTTTATCTCCATCTTATTGTATCTTTTGTGTAATCCTAACAGTATACCTGAATAACAGAGTTGGAAGGGATCTTGGAGGTCTTCTAGTCCAACCCTCTTCTCGAACAGAAAACCCTATACCATTTCAAACACATGGTTGTTCAATCTCTTCTTAAAAACCTCCAGTGTGGGAGCACCTACAAGTTCTGTAGGCAAGTCGTCCCTCTGATTAATTATTCTGAGTATCAGAAAAATTCTCCTTAGTTTTAAGTTTTTTCTCTCCTTGATTAGTTTCTATCCAGTGTTTCTTGTTCTGTTTTCAGGTGTTTGGAGAATAGGTTGACCCCTTCTTCTCTGTGGCAGCCCCATAGATATTGGAACACTATTATCATGTCATCCCTAATCCTTCTTTTCATTAAACTAGACATACTCAATTCCTGAAACGGTTCTTCATATGTTTTAGCCTCCAGCCCCCTAATCATCTTTGTTGCTCTTTGCATTCTTTCTAGAGTCTCAACATCTTTTTTATATCATGGCGACCAAAACTAGATGCAATATTTCAAGTATGGCTTACCATGGCATTATAAATTAGTATTAACACTTCATATGATTTTGATTCTTTCCCTCTGCTAATGCAGTCTAGAACTGTGTTGACTTTTTTTGGTATGCAGCACACTGCTGGCTCATATTTAAGCAATTGCCTACTAGGACTCCAAGATCCCTCTTACAATTACTACTATTGAACTGGGAACAAGTTAT
>JANHFO010002170.1:8831-32215 GCA_032468095.1 Pareas carinatus
ACTCTATTGCAGTGCCCCCCACAACCTTTTGGGCACCAGGGATCGCTTCCGTGGGAAAAGATTTTTCCATGGACAAGTGGGGCCAGTGGTTTTTCATGCTGTCTGCATCTTGCGAATGGGGCTTGGCTTGTTTGCGCGATTCAGTTGCTGGCATTCCACGGCCCAGTGCCAGTCCAAGAACTGGGGGTTGGAGACCCCTGCTCTATTGTATTCAGTATTTATTTTAAAGAATTTATACCTATCCAGCACCTTATAACGTAAGGTCCTAAATCTTTGCTAAGCTAAAAGACATAAGCCTGAGTTCCTATGTCAAAGATACTCTGCAGGCTTCCGAGGTCTGGAAAATATCCTGAACAGCATGTAAATCAAGGGAGATGATAGGATTCCTGACTCTTAAAACTTCTTTGGTGACACATTTAATCCATTCGTTTTCTCTGCTTCTGTCTATCTCTACATAATATTGGTTAATGGTTTCATCTATCTAATGTGAAAGTGTTTGGAGAAATTTAATTAACTGGTGTTTATACAACATGCCGTGACCTTTGTCAGTATGAAAATATATAGCTTGCTCTGTTAAAACAGATATGGAAAACCTTGAAATCAAAGAAACCAGAATATAAAGCAGACCTCTTTTACTTAAACAGTGTCAGCATAATTCTCACAGTTAGGGTAATCAAAGGCAAATGCTTGTAGGCTTTAATCCTGCACCAAGAGAACTGAAAATAAAAATAATTTCATCTAGTGTATAAGGCTTATCCCATCTTGTTTCTGAAAGCACAGGTCCCTGCTTAGCAATTGCTTGAGGGGATGGGGGTAAATCTGCTACTGAGGTTCGTAGAAAAAATTAATTATCTAGTCTCTTTCAGTTGTGTTTGAAACTCAGGCATGGGATGGAAATAACATTTGTCAATTGAATGGAGACTTTTATTGGAGCTAAAGGGGAGTATACCCATGTTCACTGCATCTGGGTTTTTTCAAAGTGTTTGATGCTGTCAAACGTGGTGGTCTTCTATATCAGTGGTCCCCAACCCCTGAGCCGCAGACTGGTACTGGTCCATGGCCCATTAGGAACTGGGCCATGCAAGTGAGCAAAACTTCATCTGAGCATGTGCAGGATCCAAGTTGTGTGTGAACCCATACACCCCGGTCCCTGGTGCCCAAAAGGTTGGGGACTGCTGTTCTATACCACTTGAAAGGGTTAGGAGTACCATTCTTTGATGATTTGCTCCTGCCTGAGAGGACTGCTTCCAGTGGGTATTAACAGAAGAAAAAAAGAAAAGCTCAGGCCTACTCCAGTGTGAACCTAATCTCTTCCCACATATTACTTAGTGCCTCTGTGAAATTGCTGTGTGAGAACACCCATCAATTTGGAGATATCATCAGAATAATTGGGACACTGAATCATCATCATCCCAGGTTCAGCTGGGGATACAATGGAAGTCTTGAATTTGCCTGGAGATCATCTGAATGGGGAAGAACAGGCTCAGATTAAATCTTCAAAGTGGAGTTGCTGGTTATCAATAAACATCACACTCTATTTAATATGTCAGTCCTAGTAGTTGTTTTTGACTGGAGCAACTCTATCTCAAAAGGATCTGATCCATGACTTTGGGTCTTGAATGGCTACAAACATAGCTCTGCTTTAGCTAGTATGTCAATTGTGGTCCTACCTGGACCGGAAAGTCTTAGTGACAATGATTGATTGTTTGATTGATTGATCAAGTGATTTGGTTATGTGCTATCAAGTTCTCCAGTATGATTTGCACCCTAACTGATTCTTTCTGTTTCAGTGAGGTACACTTATACCCCTGTAGATGAATCTATTCACCATGCTGCTCATCTTTTTCTCTTTCCTTCCATGGTGACAGTAAGTGGTGTTCTTAGCACCACATAGTTGGATAACTTCATTGCACACTATATGGCTTGGCTATATATATTTTTTTCAGAAACATAAACAAAAAAAAGAAAACAAAAACAAACAAACAGAAAAAAACCCTTAACACACACACATAAAAATGTTAAAAACATGTGCTTCAAAAATTTGATCAGCTTCAAGCACTTGGGTATACATTTCACATTTTCACACATTTTTACTAATATCTATTTCATCTAATACATTTTCAAATCTACTCCTTTTTTGTCTAGCCATCTATAAAAATTATTCCATGTTTTGAAGTGTGTTGATTCTTCTTTATCTTTCAATATCAAAGTTGATCTATCCATCTCTGCACAGTCTAAAATTTTCTTAATTATTTCTTCTTCTTGTATGTCTTTTTCATTCTTCCAATTTTGTACAAAGACAATTCTGGCTGCTGTGAGGATATGTATTACCAGATATGTATATTGTTTATTAACCTGTTCTGGTAGGATACCAAATAAAAACAATTCCGTTTTAAAGTTTATCTGTATCTTTGTCATATCTAATAGCCACTTATGTATTTTCTTCCAATATTTTTCAGCATAGCTACACGTCCACCATATGTGATAATACATGCCTGCATTGTCTTTGCACTTCCAGCATCTATCTGACACTTTTTTGTTCATCTTAGACATCTTGTATGGTGTCGTATGCCATCTGTAAAACATCTTATATAAATTTTCTTTGTATGCTGTAGCTTTGGTCATCCTTAAATTTTTCTCCAATAAATTCTGCCATTTATCAATATCTATAGGATAACCAAAGTTTCTTGCCCATGTTATAATAATGTCTTTGACTAATTCATCTTCCATTCTTCTATCTAATAGAAAGTTATATATTTTCTTTATCAGTTTGTCATCATTAGTTGACAGTAGTTCATCAAGTTCTGTCAGTCCATTTTCAAACTCTTCTGTTTTTAAGTCTTTATCATATCTAGTTTTTAATTGTAGATATGACCACCATGGAAGATTCATTCCCTGATTTTCCAGAGCTTTTCTAGACTTCAACTCCTCCCTCCCTGTATCCAAAATATACTTGTATGTCCAGATTTTTTCCATATCAAGCGGATTTGGATGTAATAGCATTTCGCTTGTAGAAACCCACTCTGAAATTTTCATATATATTTTTGATTTAATTTTTCCCCATACCTTATACAAGGCATTTCTAATATAGTGATTTTTGAAAATTCTGTCAACCTTGTTTTTACCATACCATAACACAGTTTGCCATCCCTGTAATAAGTCATCCCCTTCTAAATATAGTAGCCTCTTGTTCCTTAAGGTTATCCATTCTTTGATCCAAGTTAACGCAGATGCCTGGTAATATAAATTCCAATCTGGTAACCCCAAACCTCCTCTCTCCTTGTTGTCCTGCAACAATTTTAACTTTATCCTTGCTTTTTTTCCTTGCTATACATATTTTGCTATTAATGTATTCAATTCATCAAAAAAAATGCTTTCCCAGACGTATTGATATTGTCTGGAAGAGAAATAAAATCTTTGGTAAAATATTCATTTTAACAGTAGCAATTCTTCCTAGCAGCGATAGCTTTAAATTTTTCCATCTTTTAAATCCGCCCTAATTTGAATTAGCAATTTTGTCATAATTATCTTCCTTCAGTGTTGGACATTTGGCTGTTATATATATTCCTAAATATTTTACCTTTTTTACCCATTGTAATTCCATATTCTCTTTTAATTTCTCCTTTTGTTTTTCTGTCATGTTCTTAACAATAACTTTGGTTTTTTCTTTGTTAATTTTTAATCCTGCCACTTCTTCATATTCCTCTTTTTTTGTATCATCTTTGCTATTATCTTTATTGGTTCTTCCACAATTAATACCAGATCATCTGCAAATGCCTGTAATTTGGCTATCTCTAAATACAGCATCAAGCTATGACTGATACAGAATGTGTCAGCCAGACTTCAAGCAGGAAAGAAACTACTGTGCTTGATTCAAAATGGTAGCACTAGGATAGGGTGATCCAATCTAAATTTTCCCAGAAGACAGGCTTAAACTCTTTTGGAGAGAATTGTGCATTTTATTGTTATATGTTAAAGTGGTTGGTGTGTCTCCTTTACATTATTTTTAGACAGGCAGAATCTTGGGTTTCTGTAGTAGCAATATTATTGTAATACACAAATACATAAAACAGCAGTTTGTCTGTGTACCACTAATTGAAGGTTTCACCCAAAAAAACCTTTTTTCACACGTGATATACAGGAGTTGGAGATGAAAGAAAAGTTTCAGGGTGGAGATGCAGTATCTACTTGTCAGATTACTTTCACTCTTGACATCTCCTTTTTTTGGTTATGCTAGCCAAGAAATAAGAAATGGACTTTTTCTGCTAGAGCAATTTCATTAGAGGAGATGTGCTAAAACCCTACTACCAGGTGGAAAATTCACAGATGGAATAGGTCAAACAATGAAATTGTGTATGGGATGTTGATACTGTAAAGATATCAAGATCTCTGCAAGTAATTTTCATTTTAGCATTTGCGTTTAACTGGGCAGCACTATTCTTTCTTTTTTGAACCTGTTTTATAAAATCTGAATAACATTTCTTTTATAAGAAATTAAAAGATCGACTGCTGACCCTATTTACAAGGTGACACTTATTTTATGACAATCTCAAGGTGGTTGAGGGACCACATTTCTTGGCAGAAGCAACTTTTTCCTTGTTATAAAATTCCTCTCCAGCTCTTTCTCAAATGTCCGTATGATCTGCAACTTTGTGTGGCCATCCTTGAGATGTTTTTACATATTAACATTTTACTACCTTCTGAAGGCCATAAGCTAAGTGTCTCTCTGTCCCGACCTTGCTAGAGATGTTTCTATTGGACTTTACTTTCTTCTGAAGCAAACAGAGTAGGGACAGAAGTTTGAGATTCATTCCCACCAGCCTTGATGGCAGAATTATTTCATAGTTTTGACGAAGAATGAAATATTTCATCCAATCATATTCTAGATCATTTCCTTCAGCTGTGCAGCTTTACATTAAATCCAGACTGGTACACAGAGGAGGAGGGGGAGGGGGAGGAGGAGGAGGAGGAGGAGGAGGAGGAGGCTTTTTCATATTTCCAACTATTTTTCCTATGAGTACACAATACAATTTAGGGTACACCAGAAGCCACTATTCATTCTTAGCATATTTTCACCAGTATGTAAATCTGATAGATTTAATTCAAATACTTGGAACGTGGTTCTATAGCTCAAAGTGTACTTTATATGTCTGGAGTTTAGAATAAGAGATCCCTTTGATGGAGAATAGGGACACCACAGAAAAGGAAGGATTTCTTCTTTTCAGTCTGGCCTTATCATTAAGAAAGGGTTTTCAATACATTTCTAGCATTCCTCTGCCTTGACAACTGCCTTGCAATTATGAGGCATGCTGCACAATTTGGAGCCAAATTGCTATACTCTTGCCAAAGAAAAGGTTGTTTACTGTTGATTTATGCATGTCTAATGTACTTTGTACTTTGACATTTGGGACTGACTTGCTGAAGAATAAACCATCAGCACTTAAATTGAAATCATTTTATTTACTACATTTAATGCCATTTCCTCTCCCTCCATCTGAGCTAGGATGACATCATCTTTGGAATGCCAGCTACTGGAATCAGAGGTTGGCATTTTCAAAGGTGTGGGCTGGGAAGCAATTCTGCATGCAGAACACCACTTACGTTGCTATTTCTGGAACCCCTCCGATAGCAGCTGTTAAAAAAAATAAAATCCATCCTGAAGGATGTGGGTGAAAAGAGTAATCACCTTGCAGCTCCATCAGAAGTTTGCGCTGAAATTAGGAGTCACATCTGAGATTTGCTAGACATTAAGCAGCTCTGTGCTTTAGTGGATTTTATAACCCAGCCTGGTCATCTATTTTATATGGCATAGGATGTTAGGTATGATCATGGAGATTTCCTAGTTATGATAACATATATATGAATTGGAATGTTTTTCTCAGTTGCTATACGTATTTAATTTGTTAGTATTGTGATGTAACTTGATTTTTAATTGATTCTTGATTGTTTGCAGCCCACAGTCACTTGTAGCCATTCAAATTAAATAAATAAATAAATAATTTTTTAAAAGACATTTACCTGCAACAAATAAAGGAATGAACTTGATTGGATCTCGCTGTTTCATCTTGTCAGGCTCAAAGAACCAAGAATGACACACCGAGTTACTTACAAGCAGTCCTTTATTAACATTTGCCTGTCAATAGAATCTTGCCAGATTAAAGCAACTATCCGCATAACAATTGTGAACTTCTGGGGGATTGTCCACCTTCACCCTCTTCTGGCCTACCACAGATTCCAAGCTCCACAGTCTCTTTGCTCTACAGGACTACTACTACATCTCTGGTCTTGGGCTTGACAAACAATTACATAAGTAAATACAATTCAAAGGTGCCCACAGCCAATGGTTTCAGAACCTGGTTGATGGCTAATGTACTCAACTATATATACATCTTTTCACTGATTTACAGAGAGCTCTGATCATGTTCCAGACTATCTGCATAGCTATGAGACATAGCAGCTGAAAAACCATCGGCATGTTCTGAAGTAAGTAAAATGATATGTGTTTCCACCTAAAATCCCACCTTCACATAGAATGAAAAACAAGATAATATCTGAATAGCCACACACAACTGGCACTTGGTGATATTGGATGGATTATGAGGTGGAGATGGGTGAAAATCAACAGATTCAGAGGGTCGTGATCATGAATAATTTATCTACCAGTAGTAACTCTGCATAGCAATTTTAGAGCATTCAAGTCTACCCCAAATTCAACAATATTCTACAGATGCACAAATTACATGTCTTATTTCATTTAAACAATAATCTAAGTAAAAGTATTTTCCCCTAATGGACACATATTATTTCACTCAACAGAGGACCTTTTCCAGAGATACAGAAGAGGTATAGGAATTTTTTTATCTAGACTAATGATAAACTACCTAAATTGCAACAATAATCTGCAATCATTTGCTTACCTACATTTCTTGCTTAAGATGTAAAATCCATGTAAAATGTAAGATGTAAAATCAGTAATACAATTAATTTCCTCATCAACTATGCTAGATGTGTTTTCAGAAGAATGTGTCATTTTCACATACGGAAATAAACAAGTTAATTATACACTCAGGAATGTCAGTTACATATCATGGCTGGGCATGTTATTTCATACTAATAAGCCATTGGAATGGGGAATTTTTCTAAAATTTAAATCCGAATGATGTGCAACTTTGTGCACCTTACACAAGGAGCCTGTAGCAATTTAGGAAAGCAGAACAAAAGAAATTGTGACATAGCTGAGAATGCTGGGATAGGAACATAAAACAGTCAAAATCTGTTGCCTTTCCCATATTTTGGAAAGACATGTGTCTGAGAACAAGCCCAGAGTCCTTTTTCTCTGAGAAGCCAATCCTGAATATTGCTATTTATTTTTAACACAGTTAAAAATATGGCGGTATTTGCAGCCTTCTGGTGTTAACACTGTTAATTCTTCTCATACAATGAGTGAATGAGAACTTCAAAAGGAACAGCACCACCTATCGGCCAAAGTCAGCTATAAGTCTCCTACAGAGTCTAGACAAGTATAATGAAGCAAATCATCCATCAGGAAATCCTTACAAGATGATGAACCAGTATTGCTCCTCTGATGTTTACTTATGCTCAACATAGACAGTTTTTAGAAAGGGGTGAATCAATCATGGAAGCTCTCAGCTAGTACAGTGAGAAGGCACCAGTGGATCTGTCAAAATCTTTGGGATGAAACTGAGATACCACTAGTGAGTTGAGAAGAGCTTATGCATAGCATGCTGAGGGAAACCACAGGAGTCACCATTTAGCTGTGATAGGTCTCCAAATCAATATCATATATTTACCTTTCCAAAAGTGAAGAGAAATGTTTAAATATCTTAAATTCTACACTTCAGAAAGTGGGTGCAGTTTTGCATGCTGGCTGAGGAATTCTGGGAGTTGAAGTCCACAAGCTTTAAAGGGACCAAGGTTGGAGACCTTTGACTTAGGGAAAAATGTAGTGAGTAATGCTGTTTGTTTGCACATTGTTGGTCAGCTGGAGGGAGTACTGATGTTCTCTCTTTTCTCTGTGTTTCGAGGTTGACAGAAATGATGAAAACTGGAAGCAATGATGTTACAAGTATTCAGAGAGAGTTCATGCATGTAGTTTAGTGCAACTTTTGCTTTCTTTTATTCCTCCCACACTCTCTCTCTTTGCCATATGATACAGATAATTCTTTGCTCAATATGTTGCTATCACTTCTTCCTCACCAGCCAAACATATTTGTGCTGATGCCAGCCTGCTTGCCTTACATGAGCAGAATACTCCAAAAATCTCTCATCCAGTTTCATAAAAGTGTTATTCTCTTACATCTTTGGAGATTCACTGCCATCCAGGTCATGGCTGTTATTGTCTTATGACCGAAGTGTCTGATTTTCTACCTTTGCTTTAAAGTTTCTTCAACATTTATTTAGCTGGCATTTTAAAGCTTCATTTTTATTGTTACAAAGTACCAAAGGGTGCTTGTGATTTTTTTGGTTTGGTTTCTTTTCAGTTATTCAGCTCTATACATACAATCTATCTGCCTGCCCAAATCTGAGAAAGAGTCACCAGAAAAATTCCTCTCTGGTGAAAACATGGGAAGCCAAGGAGGCTGCAACTTGCCAGAGATCATATAAAAAATTCATTCTCTCTCTCTCTCTCTCTCTCTCTCTCTCTCTCTCTCTCTCTCTCTCCTCTCTCTTTCTCTTTCTCTTTCTTTTTCTCTCTCTCACACACACAAATCTGAGTTATTTTGCAATAAAGCTAACTTTGAGGACCCTGCACCATATCCACGAGATTTTTATCATAGTCATCCTTAGCAATTTAATCTTTCTCAAAAATGAAAGCAATTTCTTTCCCATCTAATTGATTAAAACAGGACCAAAACTGTTCAGCACAGCATTATTCTTCATTATGCATGGCCTGATCTGACCATTGCTGCGGCCTGCTGATTCAAGTCAGGTGCTTTTCCCAGTTCACTAATGGTGATTAAGTGACACAATCTGCCAATCCAGCCAAGGAAGAATCAGTCATTGCTACTGGTCGAAGCGCCAGCTCAAGAGGACCAAATTAGCAGGGGCTCGGGAGGAATGGCCAGGGATAGTTACTGTTACTTCACCCTTGGCTGCCTAAAGGGGTACAACTGGGCTTTCATGAGTCGATTGTCCTTGTTGTAATGGGCTCTGAGTGGAGTAATTATCCCACCTACTTTTGGAGGTATGGGCAACAGCTAGTTGAATCCTTTTTCCGAAATGACATATCCCAAATTGTCATTCCAGGAATTGTAAGCAAAGAAAAACTTTATTCTCTTATAGATACCATAAGCATTCAGATAACTGAGATATTTTACATCATAGAAGGGAGTATTCAGCATGAGATATACTCCTACAAAGGGTTGGGAATGGCTAGGGTGGCAAACAGGATGCCACACAAACACAAACAGAGGTTCTTCAAAGATACTTTCATTTACTTCTTTCATTTAATGCTTTCAGTTGAGTTCTTAATTGAGACTTCTGACCTTGTAGCTAATATAAAGCAGAGAACTGGAGCCAAGAGCTGCTCTGTAATAAACAGACCAAGAATGGTGCTCTGAGTAATAAGGCACTCTTGCCAATGTGCTGGGTTTTTTCCCCGTCCTACAGAGCCATGCTCAGGCTAGCCAAGGCCAGGGTCAATCCATCTTTCAGGGTTTCTGGGAACTGGGTTTCTGTAGGACTGCGTTTTTGTTCAGCAGTGAATAAGATTGGAAAATAAGTGTCCAAGCTAATGCAACATCAAGAGGATATGACACAACAATTCATCCGATGTGTATACAGCATAATCAGAGAGATTGAGTAATAGATAGTATAGGACAAAAGAATTTCACTCTTCTTAAACAGAGGCAGGCAATCTTTTTGTCCTTTTGTGGGGGACTTTGAGCAATGACATATACCTAGAAGTCATGCAGTGACAGTCTGCCTGCCTGCCTGCCTGTCTGTCTGTCTATCTACCTACCTACCTACCTACCCACCTACCTATCTATCTATCTATCTATCTGTCTATCCATCCATCCATCCATCCATCCATCCATCCATCCATCCATCCATCAAATTTATTGGCTATCCATCTTACCACAAGGTGACTCTGGGCAGCTTATAATATTAAGAAATAATACTATGTATATCAATAGAATGCTACAAACTATTAAATATAAAATACAACAAACGATAGTTTAAAGATGGGAACAGAGGGCATAGGATGACTGGGGAGTGGGGAAGACGAATTGATAATCTATAACCCACTTCCAATATGAAGCCCCTCCTTTGGAGCCCCAAGCCAACAGGCACAGTCAGGTCTTTAGACTTTTACGGAAGGTCAGGAGGGCTTGGACAGACCTCACCCCAGGGAGCTCTGTTGTTCCAGAGGCTGGCACAACAGCAGAGAAGGCCCTTCTGCTGGACCCTGCCAGCTGGAATTCCCTGGCCGATGGGGCCTGCAGCATGCCTCCTCTTCTGGCACAAGTGGAAAAGGCCAATCCCAATGGAATCAGGCCCTTCCAGTCTATCAAATGGATAGAATTGGAGAGGTTGGGGTTCTCCAATCCTCCTTATCCTAAAGCTAAATATTATTTTGGCTCATTCTGAAAGAAATGAAAATACAATCCGCACTTGCCAGCAAATATGAGTGGCATGATATTGAGGGAGCCTTAAGGCCACTAAAATGAAGTTGTGGGTGTAGATATTGTCTTCCTCTGTTGAAAAAGAAGTTTTCTTCTCCTGAATAACAGAGCATTAGTTGCTGTAATTTAAACTCAGGTTCCTCGACATCTATCAAGTTCTTAGAGTAGCTTAGGACAAAAATATAATATATTTAAAAAGTAATAAAAGGGGATACAAAATTAGAAAAGTAAGCTTGTACGAAAACATGCAACAAAGTAGTGTTTTTCAATCTCAGCAATTTCAAGATGTGTCAACATCACCTCTTAGAATTCCCAATGTTGGCTGAGGAATTCTATGAATTGAAGTCCACACATCTTCAACATTCTCAGGTTGAAAAACACTGCAACAAAGATTCCAGAAGTTGACTTGAAACCTTGAAAATAAAGATGTGTTGGCAGGGCAACAAAATGACATCAAGGTAAGGTCAGGAGAACATTTTTGTCAGTGTATTCTGCCACCATAGTAAGTTGCTATGGAAATGACCTTGTTTCCAAACACTTAACAGCAATTTGCCTGATAGGGACTGCTAAAAAAGGAACCCCTGGAGAAAATATCACATTGTAGACTAAAAGTGGGCCTTTTGTCATAGTTTGGCAATTAAAAGTCCACAGATTGCTTTCCGCTTTCATCTATCAATATTAAACCTTCAAAATAGCCTGATATATTATGCAGCTAAAAATCAGAGGCAAAATAATTTTGGTCATAGAGTTACCAAAGGTGTCATAATCCCGCAGTTGGTGTTTGACCTACAGTAGCTCTCCCAGTAGAGCAGAATGAATTAGGTCACCAACACTGGCATCATATACATAGGAAGCCTTTCACATTAGCAAACTTTCTCTTTACTATTACCTGCCTTAATGCACTGCACAGTTTTGCCTTAGCCCAGTTTTTGAGGAGCAGTAATAATATCATTTTTTGCAGAGGAAACCTGCCCCTGTGAGCCGGAAGATCCTGACACCCTATCTTAGATCATATATGTCAAACACAAGGCCCACAGGCCAGATCTGGCCCATGGCCTGTGTCCATCCGGCCCGTAATGCTTTCCTGGAGACAGCAAGGGACCGGCCCTCACCACCTCAGCTCTAGTCCACCATAGCCGTGTGTAGGCTGCAGAGGTAGGTGGAGTCCACCCAAAGGGCCACTGGAAGGTCTGTGGTGGGCCACGGAGGTAGAGGGAGCCCACCAGGATGTCCATGGTCGACCGCATGTGGGGTGGGGGGCGACTAAGATGCCCGTGGCAGGCCATGTATGAGACAGGAGGCATTTGGAAGGCCCATGTCAATTATGTGGGGCTGTGGGTGTCGCCAGGGACTGCGTGTGGATCACCAGGGGTTGGGGGGCACTAATGGCCATGGTGGGGGAAGGGGAGAGGGGGGTCCATGGCAGCCACAGCAGCAGTCCAAATGGCCTGCGATGAAATTGAGTTTGACATCCCTGCCTTAGATGATCTGTCTACAGCAACTAGTGCCCTGTCTTTATCATTCCACTTTCAAATAGTAGTCTCATTAGTTCTGAGATGGCTTCATTCGCTTCTTAGTATTGGGCAGCAACCTTAAAAACTTTCAAAGGGGTGAAAAATTTATTTCAGCTTCCATTACCTTAGACAGGAAAGTACTCATTTAACTTTTAGGACTTCACTAATATGCAATACATTTTAATGTATTTGATGTTGTTTTATGGCTTTAGTTTTCTGTTACATTTCACATTTGTGTTAAACTTCATCTACCAATATTTACATACATATATGTACTGTATACACTTTAAATTCTTGCTTAGAAGCTTGATATTTTGGTTTTTTATTCACAAATTAGTAATCCTGTTAATTCGCTTTAACATTTATATTCCTTAGTATTTTCTTATATGCATTTATAGCTCTATAGTGAATTCTTTCATTTACCTCTATTAACTTTTAAAATGGTCAATTGTTTTTAATTTAAACCCTGTGGTCTCTTACAATAATTGCAGAAGATGCTGGTCAGTGAGTGCAATAAAGTAGAAAAATAAACAAATAGATAAATAAAACGATAACCCATCCAATTTTGGTAGTGTGATTTCAGGTTGATTTCAGTACTGGGAATTATAACTGTAAACATGATGACAGTTGTCTCCAAAACTTTTGCCGCTTTCATGGCCTCCAATTATCTCATAACTGGAAACTTGCCCAACTCAAGGTGTTGTTATCAGATGTTTCGGCTGTGAGTTGTCTACATCTCTTCTAGAGAGAATTACAGGATCAACAAATTTAGCCAAAAATTCACAGAACAGAATCAATGTGCTACCAATAAACCATATTGATGTGGATGTAATTTTGATATAATATTAACTTTGAAATACTGCCAAACTCCTTTGCAGGAAGTGTTAGAGATTTTCACATCTGTTTCCTAGGTAGACATTTAATTTAGATGGAGGAAAAATGATGAATGTATTATGGTACAGGAAGGATGTGGGAATGCTTTTATAAAACTGTGAGTGATGTGGGAAGACAAAAACATTCTCAGTTTCTCATTATAGTAAATAGAGTTCCAGTAAAATAACTATCAAATCACATCTGCATCAATTTAATCTGAAGAACTGACTGATTCATTATACTTATGGCTGATGATCTTTTATTTGAATTTGTTTTTAAAGGAGGATATAGGTATTATTACTGTTATTCACCATGATAGCTATATAGCAGCTTAACAGATATCTGTTAAGCTGCTATATAGCTATCATGGTGAATAACAGTAACACCTCCTACCCCTAATAACAGTAACACTTCCCATAACTAAATGTTAAGGATAAAGAATGAGAATGAGCCCATCCTTTCATGCCACATTTTTGGAAAGTCTTGGAAACATCTGCCAATTTGCTGTTGGTACTAATTTGAGGGATTCTCATAATAAATCGGGAAAGCTGACTTCCTTAATACTGCCAGATGTAGAAACCTAGTAACAATTAACTGGATTGTTGAAAAATAAGCAACAGACAGCAGGGAGATCTTTAAAAATACTCTACACAAGAAGCTGTCCCCCCAAAAAACACCCAGCATTTTTTATTGTGATAAGAATAATGTTGCATCTACTTTGATCAGTCGAGAAATGACATTATGCAATGTAAAACAAGATCATCAAAACTGCTTGGGCATTCCAAAAACTCTCCATTACTAAGACCACGTACCACAGATAGATGGATCAGAGTATCTTAGATCCGTGTGTTCTTCCTAAGAACACTCAGAGCCATTTCCAGATTTATCTTTCTTTTTTATTCATCCACACATTTTAGGCACACTTTGTATGCATTTGGCCCAATAAAAAACTTGCATCACAAATTACAGAGTAATAAAAAAAATGGAAAGATGTGTTCTGTATTCTGATTTGTGTACGGTGGCAATCAGGTTCATTCATATGTATATGAAAATGAAATAAAATCCCACTATATTCTACTCTCCAGTATGAAAGTTTGACACCATCATTGGAAGATACATGGACTGATAGGAAGTCTGTATTCTATTCTCCCCTCTTTTAGCTAATTAAATCAAAATACCTTGTCAGCAGAGTTGTAAAACTGATTGTTTAAACAGTTTTATGGGAAATGCAAAGTGTATTCTTTCTCATTGTCATTTAGGATTCATAGATACTTAATGTTACAGGTGTTTATAAAGCTTCTGTCTGAGTCCTTTTTATAAGGATAAAAGGCTGTAAACTGATAGAGGCTACCATCTAACTCAGACTTAATTTTTTATAAGACCACCGAAAGCATAATACTGAGGCTTATTTGCAGCCACTGTAGTGTACTGCATAAAATGAATTTATGTCAAGGTGACTTTGCTTTATCGGAGTTGGGTCATTAATAAATTTAAATAACAGACCAGAATAACAGAGTTGAAAGGGACCTTGGAGATCTTCTAGTCTTCTTCTAGCAAGAAATCCTATACCATTTCAGACAAATGGATGTCTGATCTCATCCTAAATACTTCCATTATTGGAGCATTCACAACTTCTGGAGGCAAGTTATTCCACTGATTAATTGTTCTAACTATCAGGAAATCTCTCCTTAGTTTTATGTTGCTTCTCTCCTTGATTACTTTCCATCTGTTGCTTCTTGCCCTGCCTCCAGGTTCTATGGAGAATCACTTGACTAATAAATAAATAAATAACATTGGGCATTGTGCAATGTGTCTTGTTTCTAGTTTCCCCCTCCTTTTTTCAACAATTGTAAAAACTGCTGTTTGAACATTTTAAAAGTTGTTAGGAGATAACATAGATTTATTTTTACATCTGTTAAAAGTCCAGAGAGCTAACAGGGGTCAAAAGCAATGCTAATTCTCATTTAATCTTTTGATATTATGCAGTGGTCTTTCCCTCTTGAGAAAAGCAGTTCTAGTTTTTCTTTTCTTTGTCACAATATAGAAATGTTCAAGAGAATATATCATCAGAGAGTAGAAACCAGATCATTGAAATTGCCTCAGAATACTTTATCAGTTTTAAAAAAGGAAAAAGGGAAATTTCTAGGATCGTGGAAATAAATGTTAAAATTACATATGCTTCATTTAGTTATGTCTTTCAACATTTTTGGAAAGGGAATTTACAATCTTCTCAGCACTACTTCTCAACACTGCCAGTTTCTATGGAGTTAAAAAAATAAATTTGCATAATCTCCTGAGACTTTGATTATTCATTCCAACTCACGCCTAAGAGTTTTATGTGTTACAAAGAGTCCATCCTTGTAATAGTCGGAAAACATGACTGCAAACTATTTTTCTTGGTCTTTTTTTATGAGAATTGCTTGGTGGAGCTCAGAAGTAATTAAATCTGACAGGTGTTGAGAAGTACTGGCTAGTGTATAGAAATTCAAATTCATGCTTTATGATTTTTGCAAACTCTTTTCCTCATAAGTTCATAAGAGCACTAAGCATTCAGTGCATAAAGGAACTATCTGCAGCACTCTATAAAATATTAAAATCCTGCACATACAATGCAAACCAAATTTTGCGCAAAGGAAACCGAATCCTATTATCTGTATATGTCTGAATTTACGTTTTCAAATAGATAAATTTATATCAAATATAATGTTTAATTTTATCTGATTTGCTTTGGTTTTGCTACTCACGAAGGGGGGAAGAAAAAGATTAGATTCTGAATCTAATTCACTGATCTTATTGGCTTCTAAAGTTTTAGAGACAATGTTCGTGGTTTTTCAAGCATGTTGCAGTAGAAAAGTCCAGAGATTTGATGGGGGTTCATTTCCAGAATTGAAAGCTGAAGTTTTGTTTTGCTAGACGTTCAGTTCTGCACTTCTCCTTCATGGGTTGATGCGGCAAATTATACTCTGGTAATAAGTTTATCATTTTCTGTAACACTTGTCCTATATGCTTACGATAGTATGACCTGGAGAATGTTCTCAATTTTGTTCTGTTCATTATTTGCTTCCAGCAGAACACAAGACAGTAGACAATATCCCGGAACTGGCCAAACAAGGATTCCTAGCATAATAGAAAGCAAAACAGCTGTATTGCTATTGTACTTGTTCTTAAACAAATATTTTGGGCGTTGGTGTTGGTTTCTCTTCTCTCTATTAGATCATTGACAAACCGAGCTATATATTAGACTCAAAATATGCTTATTGAAGGGAAAAATTGATTTTGGTGTTTCTGATCTCCAGGTTATTGCTAGTTGCATGCTTTCAAACCTTATGCTATATAAAATTTGACCTACTAGGGAGTGATTGGTGAATGTTTACCTGAGGGCTGGTAATGCTTAGGATGAGGAGAAATGAAGCCAGAGGTATTTACCAACTGCTTTCCTTTACTCGTTCCACATTAACAGGTGTAAGACAGCACCTTCTTTGCCTGTGACCTCATCACTAAGATAGAATAGGGCTAAGTGGTTGGGACAGCAAACTTTTGTGTCATCATATTTTTCCAGTGGGTCAAAAACTAACCAATCTACTCCAGTGATGGAGTGACAAGTATCACTCCCAGATAGTTCTCACATCTGTCAAAAATTAGTGAATTGTAGTTCACCATAACTGTGAGGAATAATGCATCATATAGAAAAATTATGGACTTGACCCTATTAAGATACAATGGCTCAGAAGATGTTCTTTGCCTTGAATGCCATCCACCCATTCTCCAAATTTCAAATAATCTTCCATGTCTTCAGAAACCCAGTACTGTGTAAGATCTTTCATTGCAGAAGAACATTCAAATATATTGTGGAATCTCCCATTTTCTCTCTGCCTTAAAAAAAGAAAAAGGCACCATGTCCTCTGGGGATAATCCTGTGGAGCCATCATGCCCCACTATAGTACTAAACGCATTGAAAACTGGCAGACGGATAAAAAGGAATTGCAAAGTGAAGAAGAAAGAAGCTCCTCCACTACACTGAGAAAATTTTGAGATCGTTGCATTCCTATTCTCCTGCTATCACTCCCTAACCTTGGCAGCTTATTGCAAAAAAATCTGGAAGGGGAGCTAAGGGAGGAGAGAAGAGGGAAGCTGAATCTTTTCCCATCACATCTCGCATTCCACAAGATCTCTTAGATCAGGGTTATCAAACACAATTTCATTGAGGGCCACTGGCATTGCTGCCATAACCACCGCTGGCTGCCCCACCCTTCATGGCCACTTCCTGTGGTCACCACCCCCATTGACACCCCTGCAACCCCCACCAACACCCCCGCGAGCCCAACGATTCCCCCATGCCTGCCTGAAATTCAAAGTGTTAGGAACCACTTGATGTGCATTTGCTAAAAACACTCATTTATATTCTATGGACTACTTATGGATGCTTGGACTACTTATGGATGTAATAAGAAGACCTATTAAACACCACTGGGCATAAAAAAAACTAAAGCTGTTTTAATTTCTGGCAGTTTTATGAACAATTTCATTTTTTGACAGCAATTCAGAAGTGAGTTGCCCAAATAAGTAGTTTTTTTAAAATTGTTAGTGGAGCATCTTTATGCCATGGTTAGCAGGACCAGAAGATAACCCAATAAATCATTTGGGGGAAAGATATAAAATTCTCTGGGTTCTTCAGTCAGGATGTAAACATAATAAATAAATCAGAACTTGTTTTGTGAAGTCTAATTAGAAGTGTCATCCATGTAAAGAAATCCTAGGTCAATTAATTAAACAATTTTGTAGCAATTAATTGATTAGTGCCTGAAACTACATATATTCTCATATAGCTAAATACTTGAAGAAGTATTTGAAGAATACTTTGAAGAAAAAAAATTGTTGAAGGTGACATATTGGAAGAAGCATTCCTCCCTGTGTGAGTGAAGAATGTTTATTCTAATACCAAATGACATTTGAATTTGTCCTTACCATCTGGAGTTCTAGAAAACGAAAAAGAAATGTAGAGATTTTCCCTTAAAAATATCTTACTCAGTAAATTGTTATGTATATGGGAACATATATATATTATTATCCTATTATAAATATTTTAATCAGCTATTGTAACCTGTTATTTAGTTAAGTGATTATAGGTTAAAACCATCTTTTCTAGAATCAGAAATATAAATATAGCAATACCTCTTGGAATGTGATGTATTTCGGCTGTATGAAGACTGAAAAAAATTCATATTTGTAAGAGATAGACTGTTAACTGTAAACATGTCAGTATGTCTTAAAGCCAGAGTTATAGATGGGTTGGGAATTGACATAACATGACTTCATAATTGACATAACATGGCTTCATAATTCTGACTTCACCAAAAGAGGAATCTATGATTACCAATGCATCAGAGTTACAAATTACAAGAAAAGTTGATCTGGAAAGAATAAATGAGAAACTGCTTAGACCAAGCATACTTGCCAGATGGAGATTAAATTGACAGAACTGTGCAATCTTCTGAAGTGACGTCAATGCCAATAGTTCATAAATATTAATGTCATCAAAACCAGCAAGCAGGTGTAGAAAATTGATGAAAACCAGATCGTTCCTTTAAAATGCCATCAAGGATCATTGCTATTTTCTGATTTGCTGGTTGGAGCTAGTGTATCATTGATGAAGCATTGTTCTGGATGCAGCAAAGAAACCATCAGTCTAATGGCTGCCGACTTTCAGTAAAACTCTGGATGACTGGTGAGAAGGAATAAACAAGAGGAGGAGAGCAAGCTCCCTTCAACCATCTGAATGAAGGTGGGATTATTTGGAGTTTCTTTTTCAAGCTTTCCACTTTCCAAGGTCTGAGTTGTTGTCATTAATCCTTAAGGTCTCATACGTCCTTCAAGCTTATGTCCACATTCCTTTACAACAAAAGATATTTGAATAACAACTTTCTCTTTGATAAAGTATCCAATGATTTGAATGTCCTACTATGATGTGAAAGAAATTTTCAGAAAGGCGTCCAGGGGGCTCTCAATATAGGACTTCCAGTGGCTTCCAGTATAATAACACAAATCCTCTCCTCTTCTTTATACTTGTCTAATTGGGATGGAGGGTATTTCAGTTTTCTCAAAGAGATCTTTGGAGTCCATTTTCCAGAAGCAATCTCTTCACAACATTGGTTGAAATTCAGAGAATCAGGTTAGTGGCATTAACAGAAGGAAGCCCTTAACAACTGCTCATTCCTAATACTACTCAGGTAAGCCAGATGGAAGAAAGAGATGATTTGGGATTTAATAATTCACAGCCCAAGAACCACTGGTTGCTCTTAAATAATTTCAAATCCAAGCTGCAACTTTACGCCACTTTTGGTAGAAACAACAATGAAAGGATATAAGGAATCTTTCAGACATAGCATGCAAATAAAATAAAGTAAAAATAACCTCATCCCCTTTAAAACACTGCTCAAGTAATATTGCACATCTATTTTAGTTAGAACAATAGTTCTCAACCTGTGGTCCACAGACCCTGGTGGGGTGTGTGTGATGTCATCACAGGGGGTCCACAAAAGCTTGAAGAAATGTTATGATTTAAATCTTAACTCTTGGGGGTCCGTGGTCAACGTCTGAGGCTGCAAAAGGGGGTCAGTGATGAATAAAAGGTTGAGAACCACTGGATTAAATCACTGTGTCACTCTTGATTCAATGGAGCCCTTGCTGATCTCATCCCAGTCTTAAAGAAATAATTGAACCCCCAGTCACAGTTTTGCCTGTTGCTCTCTGAAAAGGTTAGTCACACAATACCCCTTCCATTTAGAAAAAGTGTTTACCAATGAAAGAAGGAAACATTTATCCCCAATTCCCATACAGGATGTCATTCAACTACTTTGGAGTTTAGAAAAATGTTCTATACTCATGGATGGTCTTTGGGGCACACAATAAGCTATTTGGGTGAAAGAGGAACTGGAGGAAATAATTACATCATCCCTCCCCTCTCTCCAAACATAAGCATTTCATCTGGGGACATTGACTTCCTCAAATTCTAGGTCCAAATTATGATCTGTTCAATTTGCACTCTCCTTTCACTTCTGACAGAAACACTGTTCCTCACCTGGAATGACAAATGTCTTGGGGTTCCTCTGGTTACTTCATATTTTCTATAGTAGCAATAACATTGACATTGACTGGCACTGCAGGAATTTCACAGCACTCAAGCACTCAAAGCAAGTGCCACACATTAACATTAGTTAAGTGACCCCGCTAACACAGGTGTACACATCTAAAATGATCCACCATAACTCAACAGGAGAGATGAATTTAGTATCAGAAGCAATACTTACTTTAAGTACAGAAGTCTTAAAAATGGACTTGCTGCAACCTTAGTTTTCTCAGTACTTTGGCTCCTTTGTAGCTCGATTTTCTCTCTGTCTTTCTTCCTGTCTTTTTCAGAATATGTTTAATTATGTATTGCCATTATTTCAATGTAACCTTTCCTCTCCTTCCAGCCCTCTCCTTAAGCACCATTATATTAAAGAGCTGGCTTTGATGAACTATTCAGTTCACCTCAGAGTTTCAATGACAATTTTGGAACAAAATTTGTTGGACATCATTACAAGTAATGAAATTGAGAAAGGTGGAATGTTATTTCCATCTAAATCTCTACAGCGCTTATCAAGGTAGCATAAGAATGAAGACTCAAACTGCGGAATAGAAAAAATATACTGTGAGTTGTTATCAATGCAGCATAATTTCTGTGGAAGAACTTTAAGGATTGTTTTGAGAGAGATAATTGAAGGCGAATTGAAAAAGCAACCTGAGATTCCTTACTTCTACATGAAAAACTGGTTCAGAGTGGATCCTTCTAAGATCAGAGATAAAATGAGTCAGTCGCTCAGGCAGAAGATTCTGAGGGGATCTCCAGGCTCCTGTTGAACATTTGATCACAGCACAGAAGGAGCATCATCTTGCCCATTCTGGGCACCAAAATGTCTTGATCAATCCTTGTGACCTCATAAATTCTGCCTTTAATTCAGGAGTTTACTATCTAGTCACTTAAGAGATTTATTGCCATTGAAGTAATCTATTATGGACCACCTATGACCTCTCTTTCTGTCGTTTTTTCTCCCTTTTTAATCAAGGCTTTCACTCTTTTCTCTTACCTTTTTGAAATAATTCTTCTACATGATACACCACACTGGCAGGGAAAGGAGAGAGACTTTGTGCCAATGTCAGGAATTAATTAATCTCAAAGAGTTTATGAAATTTGTCTGAGAGTGGCAAGAATATAGACTGTGGATCATTTCTAATATTAAGGCTGCAGGCTTTCCATCTCTAAAGTAACCAGATTTAAAGCATTCGTTTGAAAAATATTTGGTGACTTTTGGTCAACTATTTTTAAAACTCCTATTGTGATCATTGCAATATTAAACTTCTCAATATGAGTGTGTAAATCAGTCCAAGCCACACAGATTGAAATGTGGCACTTAGTAGTGAAGGTTACAGGGATGGAAAAACATCTGGTTTTAATAGCTTTAATAGAAGTGCATGATGAAATACTTTTGTGTTTACCTCACATGTAGTATTAGTAAATCAATAACTTATCATTTTGTGGAATAAAATCACAGTAGTCCATCACATAATTTATCTGCTTTTTAAATTATAGTATCAAGCAACTATATTTGATTCAAGGGTTATTTAGATAAGACTGCTGTGTGAGATTTCACAAAATTTTGTCATGGATTCACACTTGTTTTTCCCTACTTTATTATGAGAAAGAAAATGGAGTAAGGTAGGTAAGAAAGGAACAATAATCATCTTCAAGGAAAAACAAATTCTTTATCTGCATAGAAAGGAATGGTAAATCAAATCAAATCAAATCTATATTATAATCAAAGACCAGCATAAGGAGGGAAGGGGTACAAAAAAATTAAAAAGCATACAGGATACAGCAAAATAAACGTACATATAAAAAGCAAAAAATATCTAGAAAAAGCAAGAAAGTATCTCTAGAATATACAAAAGCACTCCAGATGTATGTTTCTATGTTTAATGGACATGTAAAATGGTTAAAAAAAAAATACTTTGATATAGAAGTTCTTAAAGATCAATATTTAATTGAATTCAGAACTTTTCCTCTTAGGATTAATTTACAAACATAAAAAAGTCATGGAGGATTATTCCAATATATGATCACAGCAGAGAGATTACTGTATACACAGATAGAAATATTTGACCCTACCGATTGGAGGAATGGTTGGTGAAGTTGACAGATTTTGCCGTCAACTTCTTTGTTTAGAGAAAAGACATCTAGTTTTATCGGTAACTGGAAGCCTCTTATGGACCTTTTGTGTAAACATTTTTTAAAAATGAAGTTGTGACTTATGATTTTGATCATTAAGCAGGATAGATAATAGAAAGAAGAGTAAGATGATGCGATGTTAGAGAGAATTTAAAATATACTGTATGTGTTCTTTTAACTGCTGTGAAGAATATTGAAATCCACTTCATTTTTTCCCTCTATTTTTATTTAATTTGTTTCCTTTTGCTTTTTCTCTGATTGCTTTTTCTTTCTTCTTTTTTTCTGTTAGTTTATGTTAGCTTTCATCTTCTCGTTTGAAAGTATTAATAAACTTATATATAAAAAGAGACATATTTTGCAGCTTGAATCTTGGGGATTTGGACCAAACAAGTTTTAATGATGCATACTTAGAGAAAGGGTCCATCTGGGCCCCATAACAAAGTTGTGCCCCTTAGGGTTGGCTTCAATCGTTTGAGTGCTAAAGGTATATAATGATTACCTTTTGTCTTGAGGAATTTAAGGATGGCAGATGAGCGCCTCTGTGCATTTTCAGCAACATAGTCCCCATGGGGTTTCCTACTGTGTGTAGGACTACTCCCAGATATTTGAAACAGGCAACCTGAAACTTGTCCAGCACTTTAACCATTACTCTATACTGACTCTTTTTTAGGGCTGATCACCTACAGTAGTCTACAGTATATACCAGTGATGGTGAACGTTGTAAAGACCAAGTGCCCAAACTGCAACCCAAAAGACACTTATTTATCACAAACTGCCAACACGGCAACACACGCCCCCCTGTGGTCATTGGCAACTTCCTGCCTTCAATGACCCCCCCCCCGCAGCTCCCTGTGGTTGTCACCCCTCTTGAATCTCCCCTCGCCTGACAGCCTCCACCAGTTTCTGCCTAAACGCGGCCTGCCGCAGGCCTTTATGGTCCACCGCGAGTCTTCCAGTGGCCTACACCATCTTCTGTGGCCCGCTGTGATGCTCCCCTCTAACCTAGCTCCTCTCCACTCTCACCTTCGCTAATAATAATAATAATAATAATAATTTTTATTTGTATCCCGCCCTTCTCCTGAAGGA
>JANHFO010002170.1:54605-66381 GCA_032468095.1 Pareas carinatus
TGAGTGATTCACATGAGAAGACAACCTCTCTATTAGAGTCATATATCCTTACAATGTCATTCAGTAGTGTCCTGATATAATGGAAACTGAGTGTCCAGTATTCCTTTCTGACACCTTTTGAAGTACAATTTGTGCAAAGTGTGTGTCTTTCATCCTTCAATAAGGTCAAATCTGAAATAGAAAGGAAAAAAATTACCTCTCACGAGCAGTTGAGATAAAGTTAGCAAAATATCAACACACCCGTCATTGTACGTGACAAAGCTGGTGTCAAAGGGAAATACAGCAACCAAAAATAGAACGGAAAACATGAGATATATATTTAAAGGAACAGGATCCAACAATCTGAAGCCTAAATAATTTGGCCTTCTGCTTGTACATGTTTTTCCCCAGCCCTTCTGCTTCAGTCTGAGCCTTTTCCCCTAAGGATGGCATTCTGCAGCCACCAATAAAAATGGACTTACTTTACAGCATGTATTGCAATGGATGACCCAAGTCTGCTTTAGACTACATGCAAAGCATTAAGTTGCTCCAATTTTTATGAAATTGACCTAGTAGTTCAAGGAGAAAGACTGTCATGGAATGGATTTTCCAAGTTTGTTAGCAGAATCATGTCACTGATTCCTTGGAATTTTTTTTGTGTGAGTGCCTTCAAGTCAGTGTTGACTTTTGCCAAGTGCCCGCACAAGTCTCTGCAATGTTTTTTGATTTTCTCTAAAGGAAATAGACTACAATGAGAAGTCTTATTATTGAACTCTGCAATATTGAAATAACTCTTGTGATTATATTTTCACAGATAGTTTTGCTGACTTGAATTTTAGCTTAATTTAAGATGTCACTGTTGAGGCCACCTACCTTCACAATTCTGAGCAACTTACAATTTAAAAGAATCTAAAAGAAAAGAGTATATATCAAAGAATGGAATGGAAATTGTTGGTATAGCTGATCATTTCAATTTACTGAACTGTACTTGGGATGGGGTCCACTCCATGCTTGGGTCCCAAAGTCATTTTAAAAAGGAATTCATGGCATACAGAAATTTTGAAAAAAAAATAACCTTTTTGTTCCACAGTGTAAAGAGATGCCACTAATTCTCTTAGGTTGGGATTCTACTGAATATTGCTCTATTGCATGCATTGTGTAGCTCCATAATGAATTGGGTGGGAAAGAAGATCATCCAGAGAATTCCTTGGAAGCTAGAGACCAAGAGAAGACAAAGATATATTCTACCTCTTCACATTAGTAGGCGATTGGTCCTTGTATTTCATGGTTGAAGAACATATATTTTCACATGGAGATTTCATATCAAGTGAAAAAGGGAGTCTTCTGACAGAGAACTATGTATATTCATTTTCCCAAAACACACAAAAACAATCATATATCAGTATATTCATAAAAGCACTAATGCAAAGAAAGATTCAGAGAAACTAAAAAAAGTTGAGGATAGAGGTTATTATAGCAAGGAACATGTGGAGAATAGTCATTCAGAAGATCACTCAGTCATTCATTGTAAAGGGCATTGGTTAGTGGGCTTAAGTTATTGGAAGGCAAATTCCAATTGAGTATTAGAAAAGCACTTCCTGATGGTGGAAGCATTTGAAGAGTAAGACGAATTATCTGAAGAAATCATATTTCTTTCCTGACTGTGTTCTTCTGGAGGCTAGACAGCTGTCTGACTTTAATGTGAATTCTTATGCTCATCAAGGTATAGTTTCAGGGGCCTAAATGCCCTTTTCCAATTAGATAATTCTAAAAAACAGAAGGTCCATAAGCTCTGTTTTGTAGTTTCTGAAACCTCCTATGATCTCTTCCAAAAAGCCAGTGATACATTTTTGTGCCGTTTTTAGGTGAGTAATAGAAAAGTGGTAATGAAACTATTAAAAAAAGATTAATTAAACAATCTTCTAAATGCTGACAGGAAAATATATATCATCTATTGTTTTCATGTACAGTATATGACATAGCCATGGTATTTTATATCACCAATTTACTGTAACAATTGCAGCCAAAATGTGATAAGGGTGTACCTGGCAACCAATAGATCATTCTCCCCAATTAAAGAACTGAGATATTCTCATCAAATATCCAGTTCCATTAAGAAATGAACTGTGAGAAGCAGGGATTTCAGTTGCAATGGAAACTAGCTCACAACATTGCTTGCACCCTATTAATTTGAGTGTTTATGTATGGGACACTCCAAATATTCAATCTTTGAAAATATATTTTTTAAATGATATAAAAACCCAACTAAAATATACTAGCGTTTCCAGAGGACAAAGCATGACTATGGTCTGCTATTATTTCAATGCTTTTGAAGTAAAATTGGAAAGAAGCTAGTACTAAGTATCATGTGGTTCATCCATGAACCGAGAATATTTATTTACCAATTTTCTTAATCTCAAGGTTAAAGGTTCCTTTTTGTTAAGTGTGTCTTTTGCCAAACATTTAGCATTTCCTGCAGCACTTGAAATACATTGATTAGTTATCCTACATATAAATAGCAAATGCAAGTTTCCAAAAGCAAAAGCGAATGGTAGAAATAGTGTTTTAAATGAGGAAGCACCGATCTACTCTGGGACCTTAGTGCAAAAGCTATCCTTTATGTCGTAAATTGGCTATTATAATACTGATGCTTTGTTTTCTTCCTGAGCTTCCTCCCATCACCACACACACAGTTCACACAATAATTCCCAACTAAAATAGGCTCTTTCAGACTTCCTCATCCTGAACTTAGCCATTGGCCTCTTACACAGTGCATTCATAAATAGCCTGAGAATTTTCATATCTCTCAGGTCATAGCATTTCACAGCATTGTTCTTGATGGTGTTAGATGAAGGTTACTTCTCTCAGAGGGAACAGAATAGGTTTAAGTCTTTCTCAGCATTGAAGGACTGTCTCTGTGATCTTGATTATTGCAAAGCTATTTAGACTTGCCTTGACAACAATTTGAGGTGCAAGAAGGTTTATCCTTTTTCCTAGAATTATTCTGCAGCTGGATATGAATTGTTGAGTTAGACAAACCTGAGTCAAGGCTATTCAGGATAACCTCACCATATCAAAATATGACTAATAGTATTGACTGAATGGTACATGTTACTGAGATTTTAGTCATCATCGTTGCCTTTATGAAATGATTCTTTTCCAATAAATGTTTTGTGGGATCCAGGCTGTGTTTTTCCTCTACCATGTCCTTCAACAGACATCTTAAATGCAGCTAATAATTATTATTTATTTATTAAATTTTTATACCACCCTTCTCCTGAAGGACTCAGAGCGGTGTATAGCCAAAAATAAAACCAGACATAAATACAATACTAAAAACCCTTAAAAAAATTAAATATGCTGGCTGAATAAAGTTAAAATTTACAGTTAAAATTTAAAACCAAATTACAATGTAAAGAAGGATCAGGATAACCCAGCTTGGGTAAATAGCAGTGTCTTTAGGACCCGACGGAACACTAGGAGATCCGTGATGGTCTGTATTTCTGGAGGAAGTTTATTCCACAGGGCTGGAGCTGCCACAGAGAAGGGTCTCATCCTGGGGGTCGCCAGCCAACATTGTCTGGCCGATGGCACCCTCTCTGTGGGAGCGTACTGGCCTGTGGGAGATATTGGCTGATAGTAGGCGCTCCTGTAGGTACCCTGGTCCCATGCCATGGAGCGCTTTAAAGGTCATAACCAATACCTTGAAGTGCATCCGAAAGACCACAGGGGGGTGGGATCAAAAATGAACTAACTCCCTCTCTCATAAAATAGCATAGCAGACAAACAAAACAAGAGGTAGGTTAAATTGTGTTGCCTGAACTGAGACTTTATAAAAGGCTGTGAGGAAATGCAAAAGTCTTTCCCAAGACTGAGTTATTTCCGATAAAGCAAGGGAAGCAAGGAGCCATGGGATAAGCTAAGACCAGAGAGCAACCAGAACTGAAAAGGGCAAGCTGGAAAGCAAAACTAGAAATTTAAATTCTCAGGCAGAGTTTTGTCATTCAAGCAAGGCCAGCTGGCAATGGAAGCTTTTGTAAGTTCTATTCCCCAAGGACTATCCTACCAGTAAACAAAGGAAAGCAGTGGAAATCTGGTCCCCAGGTCATTCCTTCAGATCTGAGCTAGCTGTTTCTGTCAGAAATGGTGTTTGTCAGGTAGCCTGTTCATGACTGAAACTAATCTGTTATCTTTCAAAGTATGAAGGATGCTATCCTTTCCCCAGTGTTAAAGTAAGAGTGAGCTAACAGTTCATAACGGAATATGGACTGGACGAAGGCTGGGCTGTTCAAGTACTTGTTTGAATTGAAGGCAGGAAGTGCTGAAAAAACCCTGATCTTTCTTTCTAGAAAAATCATGGTCTATGTGGATTGCCTGGAGGATTTTTTTTCCTTTTTGCAGAAAAGTTGCTAAGTAAATACCAAGCAAATACTGTGGGTCAGAGGTCGCCAAACTTTCCGGCTCTGGATGCGGGTGACATCTGTGGCAGTAGTGGCTTCGGCAGGGAGGGGAGAGGGGATGGTTCAGCACAAGTGGGGGGTTGCATCCTCATGCCCACTTGCATAATTGGAGCTTCAATGCTTACAACTCACTCGCTGCTTGCACAACCCAGTTCCAAATGGAGCGCATCCTGGTACTGGATCATGGTCTGGGGCTTGGGGACACTTGCTGTAGGTGATGGGCCGCTTCATTTCAAATACTTATAATGTTGTACCACAAAACCGAAACTTTTTTTACAATTAAATGGGATTCTTATTACCTGAACATTAGAATGGAGCACTCTATGGTGATAATGAGGTATTAATGATTGTGTATTTTAACCATTTATTTGAAATCCTTCTATCTTGTTCAATCTTCATGCAAAAAAGGTGGATAATTATGCATTTCTGCCTCCTCATCAAGAGATGAGACCTAAGAATTCCAATGCCTGAAATAAAAAGATGCCCTCAAAAGTGCAAGAAAACATATCCCAGCATTTTGTATGAATGATGTCACCTGATTCTTTGCCCCTCCTCATCTTCCTTTTTCTGAACTTAGGTTCTAGTTATCTAGTTCTTGTAATATTTGCCACAGTTTGGGGACTATGCCCAAACAAAGCTAGCTCAATTAATCTTCTTGTCTCTAAATATCTGGATTCTAAAGTCATTTTGATATATGTAACTTGGACAGCTGGGATCAGGAACTAGTGAAGTAAACTCATAGAAAAACAGGCTTCGTGTGTGATTTTTTTAAAAAAGCAAGCTTTAAGCTTGGTTTAAATATGACCTTAGTATTCTTGGACACAAGCCTGGAATCTCCCAGTTATACATTGATGTACAGAGTCTGGAGGAGGTGACTTTTCCTGAAATCATGATGCATGGCTTTGGGGTTTGCTCATAAGCATGCATTTAACATTTACACACTGGGCTCTTGTTTCTACATGCTCTTAGTCTTCCTTCTCTTCCCTCACTAATCTCTGAAACAGTCTCCCATTCAGTGATGATTGAGGATCATCATTAACCAAGATTCTTTCATCCTCTTTTCCTATTATTTCTTTTCTACTGTTTGCAGCTCTGCTAAAAAGTACAATGATTTTGTTTGGTTTTGCTTGATTGGATCAGCACCAATCTTTAGGATGACAATGGAAATTATTTTCTCAAATAAGCAAATAGAAAAATCATGGCTGAGTGACAATAAGCTATTAGAAATGCTCCACTTCATTATCTTCCCATCTATACTTTCATTTTCATTATTTCAACCTCTCAATAGTCGAATTAGATGTGTTTTTGAATTAAATCACAAAAGGTTCTGTTAGGTGTTTTTCATATCATACACGCGCACACATCCAAAAAAAGAAAATATTTAACTCTGATAGTTCCCAAATAATTGGAATTTCACCAGGTTATTTTAGGTAAAATACTGAATCTGGAAGTCTAAAGAAGACAAGGTAGTAGAACTAATGTTTAATTTTCCATTGTGTATCTTCAGGAGAGCTTGCTGACATTTGTAACTTCCAGAGGTTTAGTCAACTTAGTCTAATGTAGGACTATCAATAGCATTTTGCCACCAAACATGGTGTGGTCTTGAGATGTTTGGGAATCATAAATGGGGCTTTACGTGAGCCTTTGAACTGTTGATTATTCAGTCCATCTTAACAGTGTTTAATTTATTTCCAGATATAGCATACATAATTGGTAGGATAAATACATCATAATGCTGTTCATTTTTCAGTGTGAAAAAATTGGCCACCATCTTGTAATCAAAGCCCCTCTCATTTTTACATGTCACATTTGTGACCCACATATAAAGGAGTCAGGGGTGAGTCAATCTCATGGCTGCCTCTGTTGTCTTAAATACAGCCAAAGCAGAAACTTGAGCACACTTGCAGTCAACTCTTTACTATTGTTGAAAGGACAATCAATGTTCATTGACTTTAAAAAGAATGTTTTAAATCCACAAGGTGGGAGGGTTTTAATCCTTAATTTAACAGAAAAGCATTACATACTTTTATCTTGTTCTCTTTACATCACTTAGCTTTCTAAAATAATAAACTTTTGCCAGTTGCATTTTGATTCCATAATAATATTCCTCACAGAAGTGGTGCTATCATTTTAAAGAGCCATAACTCTAAAGACAAAGAACACATGGAAAATTCAAAGATGCTTTTTCAAAAGGCAACTGAACTTCCTTCATTTTTCCTTGAAGACACTTTGCTTCTCATCCAAGAAACTTCTTCAGTTCTGAGTGAATGGTGGAAAATGGAAGGGTTTATATTCCTTGCAATCTTCTGGTCATTAGCGCTCTTTCTGAGAGTCATTGAGGTCACTTGGAGGTTTTTCAGTGCCAAGTGGCCTCAGAAAGAGTGCTATTGATCAGAAGTGGGTCCTCCGGCATCCTACCTTAAGTTCTGTGGCCCACTCTGAGCTATGCTCTCCTCCAACCTAGGCCATCTCCTCTCACCTTCACTACAGACTCCATGCTGCATTTGAGCCTTATCCTAGATAGGGAAAGGAGGAAGTGTTCCCATTGGGCTGCTGGGCAAAGGGATGGGTGATGTCCGAAATGTCCTCAGGCGCATGTGGAGAGGGGGAGGGGAGCCCCACACCCTTCTGGCTTTCCAGTAAAGAACTCTGTGCTGGGACGATGGTGCATGTGCCCACAGAGAGGGTTCTGTGCCATAGGTTCACCACCACTGGTCTAGACCAAGTAATAGAAACAAAATGATTGCAATAAACTGCACTGACATTAATATCAAGATATTTGGAAACATAAGACGTGAATATAACAGAACTGAAAATCTATAAATTCTCCTGGTGAAGAAAGATTTTCTCCCTCCCTCTTCTGAGAATTGTGTCATTACTTTTTCTCCAGAGTAAAGTTTTAGCTTGTTGACTATTATTCCTGATTGAGAGGAGAAGAACATCAGTTAGAATCTCCATTTAAGTCTTCCTTGGTTTTTAAGCATATGGTATCTCTTTCTTTTGGGTTATTTTCGAAGGGAAACATGTGTTTTCTCTTCCCAATGAATCAACATTTGGTGACATAACTTGAGGGTCTCCAGAAAACATTAAGAGGACGTGGTATGGCCTCTTTGTTTTTGCAGACTGCCTACATGAAAAGACTGCTGATCTGGCAAATGTGGTGTCTATTTTATTAAAAACTGAATCCTGGAAATTTGCCAGGTTGGATCCAAGAGTTTTTCACCACTTACTTTAGAAGCATTACTGAGAGATGCTTTCTAAGATTTTAAAAAAAGAAAAAGAAAGCCTGACATACTTACAGCAATACCATTTTCTTTAAATAGTGAACACTTCCTGGAAAGGCAGCATGAAGAAACAATGTTGGATGGATGGACACTCAATTATTTGTGAAACTGTAAAGTATTGAGTTTAATGTAGTTTGCTTAGTCATTGCCCTAAAGTAGTTGAAGCCTGCAGACCAGACTTGCTGTCTCCAGGGGTCGCTCACGCGGGAAAATGCCTAAACACCTATTGGCTGCCTCCTAGAGGCTACTCTGTATATAAGCCTGTTGCACAGCAGAAATTGCTGGCTTTGTGCATGTTCCTGCTTGCTGTATGTTATTCTGTTGTTTCTCTACAATAAACCTATGTTCTCTTCTACAACCCATCTCTTCAATGCCTAAGAACTGAGTATACAACAGAAACTATCCAAAAAGAATCCCTTAAACTACAGCATTTCTGTATTTGCATAGCAAAACCTCATGCACAAAGTAATCTCACACATAAATAATGCCCTAGTGCAACTTTAAGTATGCTCCAATGTTTCTACTCCATTCTTAACTATAATACATTATAGTTAACTATAATACATTATATAACAGGGGTCTCCAACCTTGAGAACTTTACGACTTGTAGACTTCAACTCCCAGAATTCCTCAGCCAGCAAAGCTGAAGATTTCTGGGAGTTGAAGTCCACAAGTCGTAAAGTCCCCAAGGTTAGAGACCCCTGTTATATAATATATAAGCGTGGTTAAAATAAATAGAAAAATCTTACCATGATCATTTCCCCTACAAAATATGATCAATACTTATACACCTATTCTCACATTAGTTTGTAAGATCCAAATCAGGTTAGTTTTACCAGAATTCAACAAGATCAAAGAGTAACCCAACAAATTTTGGAACTGTGGAACTGTTCTAATTGTTGGGATATTTCTAACATTCAGTCGGACTGTGTAGGGCATAAGAAAAGTGACTTGGATGGAGATATGCAGGCCCCATTGACTTGATAAAAGGGACTGAAACATTTTTAAGTCCATAATGAAATAACATTTGAAAGTGACTCAGACAAACACTTTTGTAAGGAGGGGGGAGACAATTAGATTCGGTTACTGTAGCCAATCTCAACAATAGTAGCATTAGCCTGCCTACCTATGGAGTTCATTTCCTAGATTGGTCTATCTAGTGAAGCTAACAGAATCTGCTTTGCCAAAAGTTAGATTCATTATTGTGTGTTCTGCAGTCTAGAATGAGAGAGAACAGGTCTTCATGTTTGTCTGTAGGACATTTTTTTCAAGTTTTGATAGAAGCAATCATACCTCTCCTTAGCGCTCACTCTTCAAGATTAAATAAATCCAACTCCTTCAATCTTTCCCCATAAGATTTCATGTCTAGTCATAGATCATTCTTGTTACCCTTATATTCCAATTTCTTCATAAATCTGTTATCTAGAAATGAACATAATATTCAAGGAAAGGTGTGACCAAAGTCATAAATTAAAATAGTTAAGTAGGAAACAGGCTAAAGTTACAAATTTACAAAAAACAGTCACAAACTGAACCAGCTCCTAACACCTTGAAAGAAATTTGGGACACTGCTGCTTCATTTTCCATTAGTCAATGTAATGAATTGCATCTGAAAGGTAAAATTTGTTTTAAAGCAATTAACTTGATTTTTGGCCTATTCCTCCCAACATAACATGACTTGGCTAATAGCCAATCACTGCTTAGATTCAAAAATTTAATTGCTCGTGCACATTTTGGACATAGTTAGTCAAATGGGGTCTCTTACAATCCTATCTCCTACTGAGACTTCCAATTAACAATTTAAAATTCTAGGAATTTGGAAAGGCACCCAATTTTTGGTCTCATTCAGGAGCATGAAAACCTTTTTAAAAAAATGAATCTTTTTCTACTTCAATCCATCCTGGAGTCCAAGGCTAAGAAAGAGGAAGGTTTGTTCCATAAATAAATATGCATACAAATCATTTAGCTGATATTCTATCTGAAAGTGCAATTTTCTATCTGTTCAAGCAAAAAGAAGCCTTATCCTAAGTACCATCTTGTACCTAATACAGCATTCAAAGAAGTATATTTCCATCACGTTTGTGATTAATCTAAGCAAAATATTAGAAAAACATGAACTTCCTCAGACAAAATAGGGAGTCTGCTGTTAGAAGATTCTTCACTTGATAGCTGAAGGCACTGGTTCTATTGCTCCAATACCATTGTGCAATTGTGATAATGTGGATAGTAGCGCAAATATGCTTCATTTTTATGTTTTACTCCTAAGAGATCTGAAATACCTTCATATTACATGGGAAACTAGCACATTGCAGTTCAATTTCAACCCCCACATGATCAAACAATATACTGAACGGTTTTGATTTAAAGATTGCCTTAGCACATGTCAAGTTTCTATAGTTATAGAGGCTTTTATTTGCAAACAGCTAATTTTTTATTCAGTGTGTCATCAAGCTTATAAAATTGATGGCTTTTTTCAAGTTAACTACTTTGTAGAAATTCAGTTCATGTAAGTAAGAGATTTCATTTTCTGTTGCTGGATTAAGAAAATTAATTAAGGTTGCTGTGCTATGCAGCCTTTCTTGGGAATAAATCCCATTGAACTTAATCGAACCTTTTCTTATGTAGATATACAAAGCAATGCATTGATTACGAAGATAGTTGGAGATAAAACTCATTGGTAGAGACTCTCATCTTTGTAGTCTTAGGTCTTTCATCTTTCTCTTCTGAACTAAATGTTAGCCACTTTCTTGAGATCAGATCTGACAGGAGTTCTTATTGTGGATTTGTTTCCTATATGGAATAATATTTTGTGCGAGGGATGCTCATCTTCTCTCTTCATCAACTAACAGCCCATCTCTGTTTCTGATTCTACAGGGACATAAAATTTGTACTCAGCCTATGAGTATAAAGGCTAATTAGCACCATCTCTGGTATACAGTCAGTTCCAAGACATCATGGGATAAATCGAATTCACAGAAAAATTTCAGACACAATAGGGGATATTATATGTGGATACAATAAAGATTGCAAACAGCTCCAAGTAAAATTCTGATAAATTATTTTTAGGAAACTGAATATAGAATGGTTCGTGGCAAGATGAATGGTGTGCCTTGAAAAAATTCCTTATAAGTTTCCATCCTTCATTGAAAAAAATTCAGCAGAGGGCACACCAGAGTACCAGTAACTGAGCAAGTTTTACAAAATGGTCAAGGGGTCTTTTTTATTTTCCTTTAAATATTAAATAAGATGTCATGCTTATAGCAGTGTAACATACTTCTTTTCCGAAGCTTCTTGGCACAGTCATGAGAATACACAATGGGAGAACCATATGAACTCAGTCCACATAGTCATTGTTCAACCCCAGTGCTGATTTGGCAAATACTTACTGATTTTTAATTATTATTTTTTTTATAAAAAAGCCAGATTAGAAACTTCTCCAGATAGTGGAGTGAACAGAATGGATAGTGCTCTGATCCACTGAATCCTAGTTGATAGCAAATATTCAAACATTATACCAGGTGTGGATATTCCAGGATGGGCTAGTGTATTGTATGCACAGACATACAATGACAGATCTTCAATGGGTCATATTTCATGTGAATCCTAGTCAAACCAGCATGTAGGGTGAATGGAACACAGAGCAATAAAAGAATAAGAAGGAGGAACGATTTTGTGTCTGTGTGAAGCCTATTCATTTTTCCCTGATCTCTTTTAAAGTGTTACTATAGAAACAGATGCTGTTGAGTTAAAGAGAGAAAGTCATTCATCCATTTACACAGTGCATTCATTTCAAGAAAATATATTTGGTATTTTCGTGTTTTGTAAATGACATCCAGGTTCAACCATAGTTTCATTCCATACAGCATTAACCTTGTGAACTCTCAGGCTTCCTCCCTCCGTTATATATTCAAGACGGACAGTATTTAATATTTTATTGTTATGTATATGCAGGGGTGTGGTTCCATACATATGTTGTTTGTAGTATGTTTTAGGTGTGTGTCATGTATGTGTTTCACTTTGAGAGGGGGCAACTAAATTTCATTTTTGATGTGT
>JANHFO010002170.1:74796-86697 GCA_032468095.1 Pareas carinatus
ATAGCCCTTAAAATTCCCTCAAAAACTCAAAACTCGCCGCCCGCGGTTCGAGCAGCCTCCACCACCGCGGCCATTTTTTTTAGAAATGGTGAATGATTGATTGATTGAAGACTTTCATTTGTAAGGGACTGAATAGACATCATCGAAGCTACATGTACTCAGCTGAGTTTCAAAGAAGACTTCTAGATCTCATAGCAAAAAGTGTGAAATATTCTTTTGGTAAATAGGTATTACATATACATGCCTGCTTATATGAAGGTTACTGATTTTTCACTGCATCCTTGGTACTGAAAAACTATAATCTGCTTTTTATTATGTATTTTTTCCTCTTTCAGCTATTCCTAGCCAGAATGTTTAGTAAACTATAAATCATGAGTTGAAATTAACTAGATGACAAAAGGAGCTGTTAATGGCAAATAATATCTGTTACGAATAATATGTCATATAATGAAGCTATTATATGCAAGTAGGAAGCTAATGACCTGATAGCTTTTTTCATAGATCCCTTGGTTTATATTTCCAACCATTCCATTCATAACCTTACTTTGCTATGCTCTTCTGCTTTCCACTATAAAGAGGTAAAGTTGAAGGGTGTACAATCTACAGGAATGATATCCCATACTTAGAGAACTTCTAGTGACCTTAAACTCCTACGACTTGAGTCCCATCTGCCACACAAACACCTCCCAAATGTCATGCCTTGTGAATTTCATTTCCTGCTGAGGGAAGCCCTGTAACCTTTATCATCGCTTGTCTATGTCCCACTAAGGGACTGGGTGTAACTCCTGAGTATTCAGCCTGGAGAATATCAAAAGCAGTAGCCCATCTGATGGCAAAGCTCCAGGCAGGAAGGAAATACTAAGCAGGTTCTTTCAATGGAGATAATGCTTAATGAGCCCAGTAGCGGATATGAAAGCAAAGAGAATCTTCTGGAAACTAAGACTCCTGTGACTGGGGGTTACTGGTTTAAAGAGACAGGCCATAAAAATTAAGACAGTAGAAGGTCAGCTTGTTAAAGAGCAGGGATGAGCTTTATATTGTGCTGTAGAATGATAGAGAACATTGTAAAACTATTTTTATTCTAATATATCCATTTGTAAGCCACCTAGTCCCCTTATTGGTGAGATGGGTGGCATATAAATTTAATAAATAAGTAAATAATATTGTAATGCATTGCTTAGCATTGTTAGGCTTAATCTAATAGTCCTCTTCAACCTGGAATTTTCCATCTTTTATAGAATTCAGTTCCCAGAAATCTCAGTCACTATGCCTGGAAAACTGGACTTTCAGGAGTAATAGCTCTGCACTTTTAGAAAGAACCAGGTTAGAAGAAGCTGAAATAAGGCCTATCATGATGGTTGTCAACCTTTTCTTCACAATGGACCCTCTTTAAATATTTTTTGTGACCACAGGCCTCAAAGATTTAATTCAAGATTTAAATCATAACATTTCTTCAAGCCTTTGCGGACCTCCTGTGATGACAATGTAGGCTCCCAGGGATGGATGTGATGTGATGACATGGATAATTTCCATAATTAAGGCCGAGATAGATAGGAGCAATCTATTTCCATGTTGCTATTGCGTGTTTTTAGTCATATATGTATATTTGTATTTTAGTACCGGCTATAAACCGCCCTGAGTCAATCGCAATGGAAAAGGACGGTCTATAAATCTAATTAATAAAATAAATAAAATAAGTATTTTTGTTGCATTGTATAGTATAACTCTTTTTTCATCCAGATGTTCAAAGCAGAATATGTAGCCTTTTATGCTCCATTTTCCCCACAATAAGCTTGTGAGTTCGTTTGATTTGAGAGAAAATATCTAGCCCAAAGTCACTCAGTAAACTCCTATGACTGAGACATGTCTGAGTCTGTGTCTTCCTGTCTAATACCTTAACCGCTTTGTTCAATACCTTAACCATTATAAAACACTGGTTCTCATAAACCCTTTCTATTCCCATATCTTTATTTATCTGTAATGCATTTATTTTTAAAAATTGCAGCACTTTCGAACTTGAGGATCCTTTGAAGAGGATCCACCCAAAAGGGATTTGGAACTACTTTGTAGTACACTGAATTTTAATGCATGTTTATGTTTCTTTTTTAAAAAAATCAGAGCATTGAAGTTCATGTAGCCCAACATTTACAGTAATTTAGAGTTGTGCGTTAATTTAGGAGAGACTGATTTAACCTGATTTGAGCAATTAAGATGGGTCAACTCTGATGTATGCTTAGATCAAAATCCATTTGGAAATACTATAAATGTAGAGAAAAGCTATATCCAGAGCCGGCCTTTTCATTAAGCAAAATAGCAGGACCATCATGAAAGAGGAGCAAATTGTAATCCATTCGTTATTGCTCTACATTAACAATGCTGGTAGGAAGTCTTGCAATATTTTCTGTTTTGTGGAATTTTATATTTGTGAGATGTGCTGCTATGGGAGTAAAAATTCCAGGCAATTTGATTGTAGCTCAACAACTAAGGACATACATTTTTTTTTAAAAAAAGTCACCCACAAATGTTTGCTTAGTGTTCTGCATCTTTGACTTCGGCTAAGAAAGGCACTTTTCTGAAATCCTGAAGAGCTGCTACTAATCGAGATCAAGAATTAGCAGAGCTGAGTATTGTCTGGCTCAGGAATCCAGCAGTCTGCCTACAAGGTGACACTTCTTACATTTTTCAGAAAATCACACCCAGACCAATAAGGCATTATTTCAAGTCACCATCACCTGCAGAGCATATTTTGAAACACCAATGGGTTGTCCTGTCTAATGGAAAAATAAAACCTCCAGTGTATGATTTTCTTTATATATAATTTTTTTTCTCGGTGTGAGACCCCTTAGGCATACCAGGAAAACATACCAACCTTTTTCTTTTCACTTAATAGATGACTTTCACTTTGTCTATAGCACTTGATCTTACTACAAATGTCCCATTTGCTGGGAGAGAGACTTAGTTTCATTACAAGGGTTTACCCCATCCAATCGCTGCCCACCCAAAAGTCTTTGCTACCCTCCATGCCAGTGGTTGCCAACCTGTGGGCTGAGGCTCACCAGTAGGCCGCCAGAAAATTTTGATGGTGCACAGGAAAATCTGGAGATTATTTGATTTTTTTATATAGTTGTATGGTTCTTGTGTGTGTGTGTATGTGTATGTTTCTCTCCCTCTTCTAAACTCTGTTAAACAACCTCTAAAGATTTTGTTATGATTAAATAAGCATTTATGATTTTGTTATAATTAAATAAGCTTTTTAAATTTTGTTGTGTTATATAGGTGACTTTCATATTAATGAAATGGAAGTTCTCTGATCATTATTTTACCAATGTGTGCATCTTTTAAAAAAAATTGAATTAGTGGTCTGCGGGATTTAAAATTTTGAATTTGGTGGTCCCCGAGGTCAAAAAGGGTGGCGACCACTGCTCCATGCACTGCCATCAACCTTTACCGGGCAGAAAGATGACAAAGGTAAGGATTTTTTCTGATGCCCAGAGTCCACTGCAATTGGGCAGCCAATAAATTTAAATGAATAATGTTGCCTTGTACCAATAACAGTTTCAGGAAGTAATATGATATCGTTCCTTGTTGGTTGTCCTACCCATTCCATTTTGACCCCGGGATGAGGAGAGGAGATGGGGAAAGAGGGTGAAGTCTTAAAAAATGGGTGTGTGTCAACATCACCAGGAGGGAATGATTTTGTAAATGGCAGGGCACAGATCAGTCTATGAAATAAGTTTATTCTTGGATGATAATCTTTACAAAATAAAGATAATTAAAATATGTAAACTGAGATAACCCTGTACAATCAGGTGACAATGTTAGCAAGCATAATTATTGCCTATTTTGACAACCTCCTTCATAATCCCATTATGCTTACCAACTAGTAATTCATACCTCTTGTACTATAGATGCCATTCAATTGTACCACTTTCTTATGACTCTAGGTATGGAAAGAATTCCTATTTTCATTTTCTGTTGGAAGAGCAGAGCTTCCTCTCAGGGAAGTCAATATGCAAAAGCATATTGGAGAGTGGTGGTTGTGGTTGTGGTAATGGTGGTGAAGGGCTGTTATGCTACAACCATTTGGAGCAGGAGAAATGTCTGAGTAGGACATGATAAACTAGCAAACGTTTGAGTAGGACATGATAAACTAGCAAACCTTTAGGGAATTCTAGTGGCACTCTGCCCCATCTGTATTGCATGAAGAATTCTTGAAGCCTTGTCAAGTTTCATCATTCTGGAAATTTTCATTGCTGATGTTTGCTTTTTAATACCCTTGAAAATGCATCCCAAGATTTCAACACTACAAAGTGACCAGACCAGGGAAGAGTTGGATCTTGCTACTTCCATAAGGCTACTGCTATAGGGTCTTCCTAGGACAGCTGTCTTTCCAACAAAATGAGCTGGTCTACAATTTCCATAAGTTCATGCTGGAGGAAAGCATCAAGCTAGGAAAAAAAATATATGGGACATTAGCGGATTAAATGATTGGTTCTCAGATGCTTATGATCAATTAGGCAATGCTATGTAGTGCTGGTGCCAAATAACCAATGCAGGGCTCAACGAAATGGAAGGAGAATGTTTAAATTAGTGGAAGCATCAAAAAGACCTTTGCCATGAACCCCTCAGATCTGGACCCTGCCCTTTCCTATGTTATACTTACTTGATCTTGTGGCATATAATGACTTTTCATCCAGTTTGACCTCTAAACAAAAGGTGTATCATTTTTAAATAATGCCTATGAACTTATATAACATCTGAAATGTCAGGTTAGAGGCAGATTGTCATGGAGAAGATCTAAGTGGCTAAGAGCTGATAAGAACTTGATGATACATAATCAACAAGGTGGTTATATCACGTGTATGTTCCAGCCTTTTCCCATGAAGATAATGGAAGGACACAATGACTAAAAAAGTGAGATAGACTAGAACAGTGATGGCTAACCTTTTAGACACCAAGTGCCCGGATGAGTAGCAACTAATGAATCATGGCTTGTGACATCATCACCTGGCATCACTACTCTTTCTGAGCATGCATATGGTGCTGTGATGTCACCACCTGGCACCACTACTCTCTGAGTGTGTATATGGCTCTGTGACATCATCACCTGGTGCCACTACTCTTTCTGAGTATGTTCAGCACTGGGACGATGCTGAGACGACTTGGCTCGCGTGCCAGCAGAGAGGGCTCTATGTATCTGCTGCGGCACACGTGCCATAGATTCACCATCACTGGACTAGAATGACCAAAATTGACTCTCAAAGCAACCCTTATTTTCTACCAATTTTTTTCAGTGTTTGACTTTTTTCATTTTCTTTAAAGTGAGTTGAAGAAAAAGAACATCTAACTATATTAATAATATGATAGTCAATTGTAGTCAATTCAAAATAATGCTACATTAGGAAGTTACAAACACCAGAACAATAGGTAACTACTAATTCATGTTTGAGTGTAGATAAATCAAATGAATGACTCCACCATATTCTATGATTAGTCTGGTTCTAGGCAGCTATTTGCCCAATTTCTGCTCTTGTCTGCTCTTGTCTATATGCTTACGGGACTGTGTTCTGCATGCTTGTTTGCTTGTTTGTTTATTTAAAGTGTTTGTTCCTTCTCAGTGCGTCAGAGTCTTTATAGTCAAGATAAGGAAGCTGAGAAAATGTTTCTGGCACTGTTCTCCATTTATCACATCTGCTGACAAACCACCCACCAAAGCAGATTTCCTGAGTTGCAAGAGTTTAGGTAAGGGTTGTCACAGTAAAGGAAGTGTGCAAATATAATGAAATGTGTCATAGGCAACACCTGTTTCCTAGCCAGGGATCAGCACCAGATGTAAAGAAGCTCTGATTCTCGTCAACTGTGCAACTTTAACCTTCACAAAACTGCAGTTAGGTGACCTAGAAGTTCAGCTGTCCTTGTCTATGGTGACAAAATATCAGAAGTCCAGTAACATCTTTTCTAACAAACTGTTAAGAGGCATCAGCTTCCATGAGCTGCAGCCCACGTCATCATATTCATGAAGTAACTAGACTGATAAAGGATTTCTTTTGAGATTATGGGGGAGTAGAGGGGAAGTACGGTTGTTTATGCAGATATAGGTCACATGTGGCACATTAGTAGTATCTTTTTAACAATTGTTATGTGTTAAAAACCCATTGTATCAAGGTGATGAATATATATAAAAATATTATACAGTTGACCAGAACAGAGAACTAAAAAGCCAAAAGGTGTCAACCACTGCTCAAGGCCTAAGAGAACAACTAGATCATAGATGTCAAACTGGTGGCTTCAGGCCAGATACAGCCCACAGCTTACCTGTATCTGGTGGCGAGCAGGGCACTCCCTGGAGGTAGTGGTGGCGGCATGAGTAGGGGGTCTTTGGCTGCAGAGGGCCATTGGTGGCTGCAGAGGATTGGCAGGAGCCACAGTTGGGGTCCACAGTGGGGCCTGGGGGTCCATGGGGGCCCTCAGGGAATTCTGTGGGAATTGTGGGGCACAGGGGACTGCTGGGGATTTCTGGAGATCCACAGTGGGGGAGGGGAGAGGCCGAGCCATAGCGGCAGCAGGTTAAGTACCAGTGAACTATTAACAATTGCAGGAAGTCAAGAAAGTTAGGAGCAGTATGTATCTCAGGGGGGATATCATCAAGAATTCATATTTTCTGGGTCCTTCAAAATGACATGGTTTAATTGACAGAACCTGTCAATGTGCTGACTTAATTGGACAGGCAGAAACATATATGGTGTTGAGGAGGGAAGCAATCTAGCCCAAGACCCTTCTTGGTGGTGTCACTTGGGGCTCTGTGCTTCTGTTCAACATCTATACATGAAGATGTGTGAAGCCAACAAAGAGGTCATTTACCAGCACAAGATCATCAGATGAAACTCAGTTATACATGTCTATGCTAGGATGACCATGCAATATTGTTGGAGTTCTTTCTCACTGTCTGGAGGCTAAAAGGTCTGGATGAGGAAGAACAGGGAAATTCTAGCAAAATCAAATGATTTTGGATTGCGTATCCCGGATCAAGTGATTTTATGTCTTTAGTTCTCAATTGAAGTTTGAAGTTTGGAGTCTCCTGGATTCATGACTCCTGTTAAAAAAGAAAGTGGCTGTTGTGTCCAGGGAAGTCAGGTGAACTATTTGTTTTATGGCTCTTTTTACAATTTACAAATGGCATAAATTATAATAGTACACTGGTTTAGCACACATGAAGTTTGTCGCACTGAAATGTAGTACAATAAGATTTCGCTGCTTTCATTCACACATATTAGTTGACTATAAGAGAAAACGAAATCTTGCATAGTCCAGCAATTTCTAGCATTATTCTTAATTGTTTTCAAGCTCATTAGTTGCATTCTGCTAGGTCTTCTATATCTGTTAAAATATATTCATTATGCATATATTTACAATGTAACTGTGTCAAACATGATGAGCAAAATATCACTTTGGTTTCAAAGAAGTGCCGCCCACCATTTGATGATATAATCTAGTATATGTTCAAAATCCAGAAGATCTGGCTGGGGACTTCTGAGAGTTGTAGTCTACCCATCTTAAAGTTGCCGAGATTGAGAAGCCAGCTCTAGATCCTGATTTAAGAACATATAATACAAAAAAGGAAGCCAGAAAATATCTTTTACATATGAGACATAGGAACTGCGAAAGCAAAATCTCCAAATGATCAAAGATAATTGAAATACTATGGGTTGTCAATATTTTGCATGAGACATTGCAAGTCTTTGGTGTTCATACTAGACATTTGTAAAGATCTTCTGGTGAGAGTGCTAAAATCTCATAAATTGTTATATTGCAAATTTTCAGACCTTGCTATTGTACAAGATTGCAAGAAGGTGTTCTGACAATGTTGTCTACCAGTGATTCCCATCGATGCCTTTGTAAAATAGACACTGTTATTGTCAGTTCTGCATACACACACACACATAAAATCCTGAAACATTTTCGATTTCCTACAAGTATATTTTCCACACACTAAGATATTTTAAAACAATGTTAGCCATGCAGTTCATTGTTTTCAGCCGAACAAATGCTGAGCAATTGTTGATGCTACTATGTGAACAGTAAATAGTTAAATTTACAATTATTCATAGATCAAGACATTGCCCAAATTCATTTCATTGAGACATATCTAGGAAAAAAGTCTACCCCTTTAGGGAAAATCTCACCGTTTGGAGTTACTGCTTTTCTGCTGTGGTTTCTGTAATGAGATGCTGATCAAATAACCACAAATAGCAAAACTATTTCTTGTTTTTATAAACATAATTTGCTCTTTCAAATTCTCATTCATCTTTTACTCATATCCTTACCACTAAAGGAAAGTACATGTAGTCTTCAATTCATTTAGCAGCCGTTCAATCACTGAAAAAAGTGATTTACAAGTATTCCTCACACTTATGACTATCACAGGTTTGCCACAGTCATGTGATCAAAATTCTGGTGCTTGGCAACTAGTGTGTATTTATGACACTTGTGATGTCCCAATCGCCATTTACAACCTTCCAAGCCATCTGCAGACAAGCAAAGTCAGTACAGGAATATGGTTTTGCTTAGCATTCACAGTGATTCGCTTAATGACTGTGGCAAAAAATATAAAATTGGGCACAAATCACCCAATGACCACCACAGTTAGGGATGGAAGTTCAAGCCCCAGTAGTGGTTATATGTCAGGGACTACCTGATTAGAAAATATTTCTGAATAGCCTTTAATGATTCTTGAAAGCCTTCATATACTGTATATTCAGAGCTGCCCTTATTCTTCAAGACGTGTCTCAAGGAAGCCCTTGAGATTTGGGTTCAAGAAAACCGCACACACCTTCAGCTCACCAGATAAAGGCTCTGAACAGAGACACTTGATATAGAAATCTCTTTTCTTTTCTTTTTTACAAACTTTTGCTGGCTCAGTGCTAAGACTCTGAGCTTGTCAATCGGACATTTTGCAGTTTGAATCCCTAGCGCTCCAGTTCAAAAGCATGTAAAAATGCAAGTAGAAAATAGGGACCACTTCGGTGGGAAGGTAACAGCGCTCTGTGCGCCTTAGGCATTCAGACATGCCGACCACATGATCATGGGGATGTCTTTGGACAGTACTGGCTCTTTGGCTTAGAAACGGAGATGGACACCACCCCTAGAGTCCGACATGGCTAGCATGCATGTGTGAGGGGAAACTTTACCCTTACCTTATCCTGGATATCCTAGTGACAAAGAGAAAGAGGGTTCATTGTTTGAAAAAAAGTAAGCCTCTCATCTCAAATGGTTCACGCCAGCTAAACAGGATTGAATAAGTATTATTTCTTCCATTCAGTTTAAATTTTCATTTGTCCAAAATAGAATTTTTACCACAAATAGAATCCCTAAAGGATAAATGTTAGCTAGAAGAAAAACCTGCCCAGCATTTATCTATCTATCTATCTATCTATCTATCTATCTATCTATCTATCTATCTATCTATCTATCTATCTATCTATCTATCCCGCTTAATAGTGCTTTACAACACTCTCTAAGTGGTTTACACAGTCAGTATATTGCTCTCAACAATCTGGGTCCTCATTTTACCGACCTCGGAAGGAAGGAAGGCTGAGTCAACCTTGAGCCAGTGAGAATCGAACGGCTGAACTTGATGGCTAACGGCAGATGACAGTCAGCAGAAATAACCCTCCATCTCAAATAAACCTTTGAATGGCCAAGATACCTCTTTAAACATTATGTAATATCGGAAAGGCTCATCTTACTTTCAGCATTACCAGCATGTTCACCCCAAAAGCTTGGATTGATTGTATGATAAAGTAAATTTGGACAAAATCCTTTAGCCTTAAACATTTTTTTTAAAAAAACATAAATGTAAACCATGTTCAGTCCACATGTCTAGTAAATGTTTCATCAATTTCTTTTATTTCATTCTCATATTTCTGAACTGCTTCTTTCCCTCATAGAGCATTTTTATTTTAAAAAGTACTTGCCTGCCCCTCTGCAAAAATGAGCAAGATCACAACAATGTCCAGACCTAGGAAATGCCAAAGAAAACATGAGAACAAAGTTGATTTTTGAGTACCTCCTTATCCTTAGTCTCATGATGAATACTTGATTTTGCCTTCAAAAAGAGCAATATCAAGTTTTGCAGCTAAGGACTAATGAAAGCATATTTATTTTTTATGCTGGTCATAAATATGTATAAGGCAATCATTCTCAAATTAAGCACTTTTCTTTAGGGCAAACAGGAAACTATAGCTACTGGAAATAAAAGAGAGATTAACTTTATTTTCTTATTAGTCTCAAGAGTGTCACTATTACATTTATTCTGGCAGTTTATGACAGTGGGTCTTACCCATGGTTCTGCTTAATTTGCACCATTGCCAGTTGCTCGTTGATGGTCTTTTGACAGTTCATGAAATAAGTTATTGTTTGTAGGAGCCCAAGTGACAAGAGCTTTCTTTGGTTATTTTACAGTTTTGTTGGCAATGATTGAAAGATATTTTCTGTAGTACAGCTCATCTAGGATATGAGCAAAAGACATGCTTTTCCAGTTTGCAAATCTCATCTTAAAAATAAATTATATTAAAAATAAATGAGATGGAACCCTAGACATTTTTGTAGCTGAAGTATCCAGGATGTTTTCATTCGGTTTTTAAAATATTTGCTGTGCATGAACCAGTGAATTTCTGTCTTCCAATTATTTTTAATAGACATAGTTTATGTTTCTCTGCCTTGTTCTTCCGTTCACATTCTCTTAAACAAGTCCTTCTTCCACCTCAGATAGCTGCAAGCAACAGGATCTCTGAAAGAAGTACCATATATCTTTCATAAATTTGAATTAAGGAGTAGGAATAACTGTAGGAAGGTCAAGTAGGATGCAAAGGTTAATACAAATTTAATTTTACAACAATCTTCATACTTCATTCTTCTTCTGAAGAATTACTTGTAAGTAATTCTTACAAGTAATTCACATGGGATTATGGGGGTTCCTCGATCATTTCTGAAGAGTGACTCTCCTTTAAAAATAATAATTCTGTAGCAGCTGGCCATGACTATCCAACAGATATTACTTGTTTGTCAGGAATCATAACACAGGTTCAAATGGATGGATTGCACTCCATGATTTCATTCACATATAATGATACGTCTTTGCTTGATTGACCCTGGTTTATTAAATAAGCTGCAGTTGACTGACTTTGCCATCAGACTAAACCATAAAACATGATTTACAAACTGGGCATGTACAGTGTTAGCTAAATCATCAACTATGTACAAGCCAAAATTATCACTGGTGGTATAGTATCAGTTTTCCCTAAGATATAAGGGACAAACAGAAGAGTAGGCACCAATCCAGGAAGATGAAACATTTAAAAAATATTGTATAGTGTATTTCAATTTTTTGAGTGAAATACATAAGAATTGAGATTTTGTGATAAAGTATATGGACACTGTGTTACTTTCTTTTTCATTTCCCTAAGCAACATGAACATTTGATGCAATGTAAATATGTATTTTAACACAAGATGCTTCAGAAAAAAAGTTATATTTGACCATTTGTGAATTGAGCCAACATCTTCTGAATCAGTAAATCAAAGTTACTTATAGAAGCTATAGAAACTGAGACACAATGAATAAACAAAAATAAATCATATGCCACCTGTGTATAGCCAGGATCTTGGAGTGCTGGATAAATCTGGATCTGGCTCTGGATATATTTAAATCATGTTACAACCCCTAGTACAGCTCCTTTTATGAGAGGAGGCAATTGTCTCCTTTTTCCATCCTTCAATTCAATCTCGTGAATCATCAGGTAGAAAGCCAGTACTTTTATGTTGTATTTTGTTATATTGTGTTATATATTTTTGTGCTGGCACATAAATAAATTCAAGGAAGACTAGGATAGATCTATTTCGA
>JANHFO010002170.1:86797-97067 GCA_032468095.1 Pareas carinatus
AACAAATATTTACACAATTATAGGGTGTGGGGAAAAGGGAATGGGAAGAGGGGGAGGGAGTTGGGAAGGGGGGGGAATTGGCCGCCTGCCATCCCTCTTGATCCTAGGACTCGTCACCAAGATGGGCCCCTGATGTTGATGGGCCAAGCCTGCGAGGGGACAGGGGAGACAAGGTTGGTGGTCTAGAATGTTCAAATAAAATATTCTTTTCTATGGAAAAAGCAAAAGAGCAAGTAGAAATCTTTTCCCTCAAATTAATGAGCAAGCTGTTTTATTATGATCAGAAATGTATTTCCAGATCTATCATGGAAGATCCTGTACCATGCAGATCTTTGGCTACATCTTAAATGGAAGCATAAAGATACCATGACAGCAGCACTAGTCATAGTAGAATAGTACTATTGACACTATCTATTTGTTACATTTTATGCCCCCTCATTCCAACTTCTGACAGACTACAACAAAATATAGTAAAAGGTGAATAAAACCACATGTATAATAAGCTTCCATCATAAGAAAGGAGGAAAAACAGCAAACATTTAACGGTTTACTCTATAGCCCTCGTATAACCCCTAGAGCCCTTAACAACTAAAAAAACCAAATGTAATAATAACAGTAAAGAATGAGAAACATGATAGATGATGGTGACTAAGGATACTATCAATCCACCACTCTCTCCAGGAGACTTCAGCCTTTGTTAGCTTCCAGAAAGCCATTACCAAGAATGCCAAATTGTCCAATTTCTAGGGGGACAGATAGCAGCAGATAGCAATAGAAGGAAGAAGAAGAGAAATAATAGGGATATTCAGAATTCCTTGACAGCAAACATTTCCACAGATAAGCCCCTTTTTTTAAATGGCATTCTCTTTATGAGCACATCTCCAATGTACAGTATCTTTATCCTGCACTATTTTCATGACTCAACACTCTCTTGGGAATTTGTGTACTGCAATTGGTATGAACAATATTTTTGAGGCAATCAGACATAAGGAGCATAGGCATCCAGTGCAATAGGATGACACAAAAATAATTAAATATATTCATGATATCGCAATGCAACCTCTCCCCTTTTGGACTGGCGCTGACATGGTGTATATACCTGTAGGTCAAGTGGCGAGGTTTGCATTGATTGCAATGGATGTCTCTGTCTCCTGCTGACATAGCTGCTAAAGGAACTGATTAATCAGATAATGTGTTTAACTTGATTCAAATTTAGAGCACATTGAAATTGAATGATGTGTAGAAAACTGATTCTCAGGAAATAAAGCAAAAACTACTGTATTGGGACCAGGAGAGTAAAATTCAGGATAAAGTGGGAATAAAGTTCCAAGAAACGTAATTGATAGACCTATTTTTGTGGTGGCCTTCCATGTTTTGACCCACCTGCTTTTAAAATTCATTACTTAATATGAATAGGCAAAACTGAAGGTGAAGGTGGCAGTTGCCATAAATTGGTGCCTAGCCCTACTGTTCATATTATATGTTTATTTTGCCTTGAAATTAAATATGAATACTAAATTAAAACCAAAATATGTGATGTCTAGGCTTTGAGCCTTCTGAAATGCTGGACCACAAAGACAGCCTTAATCTAGCATCCACAATGGTGATGTTGAACGTAGTGACATGATCAGCAAAAGCCAGTCTCTCCTGTACTTCTGTATCCTAACATCTGTTCTGGCCATTGTTGGGATCATCTGACTTTCTACAGCAGAATCATACATTCATAGGGCTGAAAGTGACCTTGGAGATCTTTGAGTTCAAAACTTCGCCTGAGGCAGGAGGCCTTATTCTACCTGAACAAATGGCTGTCCAATCTTTTCTTGAAAAGCTTCAGTTGTGGAGCATGAGGTGAACCCACTCTCAGTTCCAGGAGTCTTGAAGTTCATTGCAAGTTATCTTTATTGCCATGACTGCCACTGATTGCTTTTGAGAGATTATCAGCATTATTTTCAATAGGAACAGCATTAGGCAGTCGGTGCATGCTCTGAACAGACTAAGAGGTTGAGAAAAAAGAGATATGACATTTTTATGACATTTGCTCCTGTTGCCCCCTTGCAGAAACCCATGAATCTCACACACAGCTTAAAGCAGTCCTCAAATCCTAATGGAAAGCAGATATTTTCCCCAGGTTTATAGACATCAATGAGAGCAGGTGGAACTAAATCTATTCAGGCCTGTTGTGTTTTGTAAGATTCCTACGGAGGATTAAAATATCAAGAGACAGATTAATACTAACTTAATTTTACATTGTTAGCAATCTTAAAACATCTCAGTGTCAACTGCTTAAGTAGGAAACAAATGTTTTCACAAATTCAATTAATTTTTCATCTGTTTGCACATTAAAAAAATTCATTATTATTTCTCTTGTGGAAACTGACACGATAATTTGCAATGTAAGATTTCTTTATTCACTCTGCAGGTCATAAATTATTTTTGTGTTAGTTGCCTCCTCTCTCATGTCAGCAAGAACAAATGTAAAAAAATATAGCAGTGAATCAGTGAAATGAATCACTACAATGAAAAATAACTAAAAACATAACATAAATACTAAATAAGACTGATACTTTCTGGAAGAATTGTTGAAGTTGTTCATTACCCCTGACAATTGTTTCTTTTCCAGCCCATTCTGCTGGAATATTTCTCACAGTATAAATAATCCCTTTTAGCAGGGAAGGGACAAATTCATATTGATATTATTTATATATCATTTAGGTATTTTTTTCAAGAACAGATACTTATCTTCTGGAAGAATGAGTCATGATCAATCAGTCAATGCCATCATTGCTGACTGTTCAATATCACACTTAAAGCTTTGGCCTTTGATTTAACATTGATGCAAAATAACCAAGGAAAGGAAAAAATGTCCTCCAGCTATCATGTCTTTCACTTTCATATTTTTCAGTTCCACATTCAACTTTACTCAAATTGTTTCCTTTTCTTCCATGTTCAACGTGAATCTGTTTTGCTTTTTTTTAAAAAAAAAATAGTTCTCTATAGCATGGTGAGTTACTAAAGTTTAAAAGTTTGGTTTGAAGGTGTCATCAGATATTACATTTGCATCTGTCTCGTGGCATGGGAGTTCACGTCCTGTAATGATTTATGGGATTACTTTGGGAGACTTGTAGAAGAGCTGCAGTCTAGGCAACAGTCAGGCAGCTGAATCCCCAGAAAGAATGAAGATGTGGCAAAGAATGGACCCTCCCTAGTATCTTCTTCAATAAAGGTGATTAAGCAAACCTATTGTACGCAGTTTCCAGGAAAAGAGTCATAAATTGAAGTCAGGTGACTATGGAATGCCTCAAATGGCCATAAATGTGAGCCAGTTGTTGGGGATCCAAATGCAATCATTTGGGTACAACTGGGATGGGACAGCCATCATAACATTTTATCTAGGTGCTAAGTACCTTTTTGTAGTCCTTTGTAACTTCAAATGGTCACCAAGCAACCAGTTGTAAGTTGAGAACTATCTGTACTTGGGCCATCTTTGATTATGCACAGGTCAGTAGCTATAGTATAGTCTTAAAAGTCATCCTTTGCTTATATTAAAGGTTAACTGGCAAAACATGCAAAGCAACTGTGGAGTATCCTTTTTAATTCATATTTAAGATCTAATTTTTTAATTCCAAAGATCCTCACCAAAAGGCTATGCTATATTTCCATATAGCCATCAATATAGAATCAGTAAAGGGAAGGGGACTGGTATATATGGTGAAAATAGTGTTTGGTCTCTTAGAAGATTTTAGTTTTTAGTTTTAGTACCAATTCAGTACCAATAGCGAGGTACTGAAACTTCCTGACTAGTATTAGCAGAGAAAAGCCTATAGAAGTTATAACTATTATTATACACACAAAATGAAATCACAGCTGCCAGTTTTTTAGCTGGTGCTGGCCCTCTTTCGCATTGAGTTCTTCCCAAGAACCTACAATTTTGTAATGTATTAATGTGTGGTATATAGAGTAGAGTAGAGTAGAACAGAGCAGAACAGAACAGAATAGAATTTATTTATTGACCAAGTGTGTCTGAACACACAAGAATTTGTCTCCGGTATACATGCTCAATACTTACATACAGGCTACACTTGACAACCGTGGTTACAATCATAAGGCTATAATTGACAAACAATGATTACACTCCTATATGTGCAGAACCAAGCAATGTAGCCTTTTGTAATTGATAGATGATATGAAAATTTTTATGCCATAATCTCTCAACTTCATTCTTCAGATCTTGATACTTTGTGACCCTCTCCAATTCTTTGTCTTCTATTCTACAATTCCCTGGTATTGCCACATCTATTATCCATGCTTTTGTCTCTGGACTACAGTTAAATCTGGCATGTTATGCACCAAGACTTTATTAATTTGTATTTGGAAATCCCACACTATTTTAATGTTCATTTTTTAGTTCTTTTTCAACTGTTCTTTATTTTCTTATTTCAGTTTTGGAAGAAGAAAAAATTGGCAATTATGACTATGTATTCCCCAAAACATTTTGACCTTACAAATATGACTATTTCAGTATGCAAGCTAAAACCTAACAAGTCTGCCATTATTAGTAATAAGGGATAAAAAGGATTTTGATCTTTTCTACAGCAAATACATTCAAAGAGGATTGAGGAAAGGTCATAGAGAGCTGTAGTGATTTATACGGAGTACAAGAAATGAATGCATACTTCAAAAATACTAGCAAATGTCAATTCAAAAGTGATATTTTCCTTTCCTAGCTAATTAATATGCTTTTTCATCCTTCATGTGGCTTCAGTTGCAGAATTTGCTTCAAGCAGCAAATGCCCAGCGGTCCATTTTGGAATTGGCTTGAATTGATTTCCTGCAGTTATTATGGGTAATTTCTTTAGGTTATATATTCATATAACTTAATCATACATTAGCATAGTATATTCCTCTGCATATTAAAGAGGCTTATATACTGTTTTTGGGATCCGTGGGGCAAGGATGAGATATTCAAGATATTCAAGATCCATTTCTTTCAATATGTATATATAAGGTGCTTAGCTGAAGGCTTCAGTAGAATTAAAAGCTTGATTCTTTCTCTGATTGTAATGTTATTTTTTACTGTTTTTAGAAATATTTATGTGTTATGGTTTTATAGCTTTTAGGGTTGTAAGCTGCCCACAGTCACCCCAAGGTGAAATGGAAGTCAAACAATTAAATAAATAAATAAATAAATAAATAAATAAATAAATAAATAAATAAATAAATCCTGAAAAGCATCACAAATTAATATAGTATTACTTACACAAAGCACAACAGCAAATTAAAATATGAACTAAGAATTGTTTATATGACTGTTTATACATATAAACATGCTAGAGGCAGTGTTTTTTTTCCATAGAATACACTGGAACCCATTTCCGGCACCCTTTTTGCCTTAAATACAATAAATTAGATTTATGTTAAGAGCTGAATATATTTTTTCAAAATAAAAGATTAACAAGATGTGAGTTCCGGCACCTTTTTTCTTACAAAAAAAGCCACTGGCTAGAGGAGTGTTTTTCAAACCTAGTATCTTTAAGATTTGTAGCTGAAGTTTAAGATGAATTTTCGTTGCCAGGATAAAAAAAACATTGTACTAGAGCTACATCATAGGGTTATTGTGGGGAAATTAGGGAGAAGGGCGATTATGTGTATTTTCTGCCTTTACACTATACTTGGCCTTTTTTCCAAGAACTTAAGGAGAACTACATATTACTTTTCATTCCATTTTCCCCCTTCTAACAGTTTTAACAATGTATGAGCTATTAAATAGTCCAAAGTCATACAGGGGGGTTCCCATGGATGAGGGTGGAGATAAAACTGGGTCTCATCTAACCCAGGATGAATTTTTAATTTAAACTAATTCCAACTAAAAAACTCTTAACAAACATTATGGACGATATAACAAAATAGTTAACTCTCCATAGCATCTTTATAGGGCTTTTAAGACATTGTAAGAAAAGCTTATTTAAAAAGAATATTTAATCCAAGAAGGATAGTACATTAAAACAGCATTCTTCATGTATCAAAGAGTATTATGGATATTAGATCATATGTATTAAATATATATCAAGCTGATTTTTGTAATAACAAAAAAACACCTTTTCATCCTGTTGTAGATAATCTGTCTCATTTGCATACATCTCTCCGTCCTTTCATTCCAACTGGAATTTGTTCCAGTCTGAGAAATTCCAAGTCACGTAGTACTGTGTAATTTGTTCTGTGAGGCCAAAGAAACTGATTGTCTTGCTTCTACATTGAGTAAAATTGATCATAGGAGAAGAGATTTCCAGGAAGCAGTAAAAACATTTGTGTCCCACCACTTAAGCTGGATCCTTTCAGTTACATAAGCTTTCATGCAAGAATATCCAGTGGATTTTTACTTGATTCAGATATGGAGCGGGAGGGGAGTTTTTTCCCATACCCAGCAAACACTGAGTATTGTTATTGGAAATTGCAAAGCTGCTTCGCAACCATGCAAAATTCTTTAAATTGGTTCAGGTTTTGATTGTGAAAAAAGGGGCTGTAAAAAGAAATAATTCTTTTGAAAGACATTTAGTAAGATTCAAGTGGTGCATATCTCATTTAAGTCCAAGGTTCAAAAATCTATGTCACTACATGGGCTTCAAAAAAAATCCCATAGAATTTTGCCTCTATGGGCATCCCCCATTACTCTCAGTTGATTCAATTGCCCCATTCGAAGGGAATGAATGGGAAAGTATATACTGTCTGTATGGAAATTCCAAAAATCCATTGGAATTCCTGCCCTAAAAAAGTCCCCATAGACTGGAACAATCAGATTCTAAATATTGGTACATTTTAAGAAATAAAGAAAGCACAACGGTAACAAGCCTTCCAATGATTTTTTTCAGGGTCTTTACGTGTACATACGTCTTTCCAGCTGTTTATGTTTCCTGTATGTATATTAGAATGGAAACTCCCAGTGGTACCACTGAGTATTTCCTCCAAATGCAGAAAGCAGTTTCGCAGGGCCATCACGAAGACATTTCCTGAATTTATTTATCTTGTTAGGACAATACTGTTTAACTTCCCAGATTACCAAGGCTGCCAAAGAAACTTTTTTCAGGAAGGAAGTGATGCTAACGTTATTCCCCATTATTAAGTTTCCAGAGAAGATACACAGCTCGGATCTGACTTGTAAATGCTTATTTAGCACTTTGGGGATTTCATCAAGAATGGTCTGTATGTACAGGTTGCCAGAAGGGGAGAATTCTGTTTTCCCATACAGAAGGTGGTGAGGACAGCACAAAACATCGTGAGCTGTCTCCTGATACCACTAGACGACATCACTAGGGCCCGCTGCCTTAGAAGAGTGAGGAAAATCCTCAGGGACAACTCACGGCCTAGTCAGACCTTCTTTACTCTCCTATTATTGGGTGGGAGATATAGAAGTATAGGCAGCCGTACGAACAGGCTGAATAAGTTTTTATCCGTGGACTGTCAGACTTCTGAATGAAAAATAACATTACAACAACATAGCATGATTGACTTGCGAGGCCGGCACAACGTGAAATAAGTTCACACGGTATAATAAGACTAGATGCTTGTTAATAAACTTCACTGGGCTAGGGATTTTTTGTCTTTCATTGTGAGTTGTTTGCATGTGTTGGGGGGGTGCACAAAGGGAGACTCAGTCAATCTCATTGTACACATGTTGTACTCTGACAATAAGTTGAATTGAATTGAATAGAATTTATAATTTGGCACCATTGAGAAAGCAGCCAATGAGTAGGTTGGATCGTCTCCCAATGCTTGACCTGGGATTCTGCTTGCTCTCAAATCTCAAGATCCACATTTTAGTAGCAACAGAAACAGTTTCATGAATGCAGCTCTCTAGTAGGACACTGTGAGGTTATGTAATGTTATTGGGTCCCTTCGGGGAGAAGGGCGGTATAGAAGTCTTAATAAATAAATAAATAAATAAAAAATTGTGCTACTTGTCTAGGCTACCTTGAAAGAGGAACACACACCTTTTGAATGCAGAAGCCTTGAGTTCAATTGCTGTCATCACTAGCCGAAAGAATCAGAAGCAGGGAGAGGAAAAAACTGTGTCTCAAACCTCAGAGAGCAATTCTATAAAGTAGGGCTATATGGCAAAGAATTTGTTGCAGAAAAGCTATACTAACAGCTGTTGTGTGACATATGTACAAACTGCAGATGGCAGGTAATATGAACATAGACAGCTATCTTATTACTAACGAGACCACTTATCCATTTCCTTCAACATTATCATTACTAATTGACTACAGTTCCGCAGGATCCCCAGATGGAAATCATTCCAAGGACTGAATCTGAGTTGTGTAACTTTCTCAACTGAACAGCTACACCTTAAAAAGATGTCATTTCAATTGTGCTCCTTATATTTAATATTTAACCCCTAACATCAACCAAAAATTTGGTGGGGCTTGAGGAAGTTCTAAGTTGGCCTGTTTAATACATTTTGCATCATTGAATTATGGCCTTTCAAAAGTTTGAGAATTAGAGGCTCTGACATAAATCCAAGAAGCCTTTCTGCTATCTTCATCTAATCAACAGAATAGTATCATCTTCCCTTGTTTATCAGACTCTAGTTGTTGGCATTCCTTCCCACATCTGCAATTAAGGACTGGGGTTCAAAAATATATGTAGTGAACCTCACTTGTAGATTACTTGCCTTGACAATGCACTACCAGTTCACAATCTAGATATAATTTAATTTAATTTAATTTTTAAATTTATATACCGCCCTACTCCCGAAGGACTCAGGGTGGTGAACAGCCATTAAAACATACAGAAATACAGAAACCAACATTCAAATCCATTCAGGTAAAACCATGGCAAAATTCACCATAATAGGGCACCATAGAGTCGCGATGGGATAGATGGGTTATAATTCGATAGAAGCTAATGGTCTAACTGCTTCTGGTGTGACACACAACTGTTGATACAAAAATGCAGCAAAGCTTTGGACTCTTTGAAACTCACAAGGTTCTTGCTCCACTACAAACTCTTAGGCAAGTATGAAATGGATGTGGTTGGTTTTTTTGAAAAAAAACTGTTAGGTGCTTTGGACTTAAAAACACAGGATTGTGTGTGTGTGTTCGTGTGTGTTCGTGTGTGTGTGTGTCTGTAAAATGTGGAAGAAGAAGGCAAAACTCAGATGCTGCTGGCTGGGCAAATTTGCATTTTAATAGCTTTCCAGGTCTCGGTATCATTTACTTTTACAAAACATAGGTTTACTAGCCCAATTTGAGCGAGGATTTAAGAGTCTGGTTTTGTAGATCAAGCCAGACAAAGCTAAAATAAGAGCTGGGCTGTTTTGGAAGCGGTGCATTGCAGCACCTCCAATATTATTTCACATCGCGCAGAACCAGGTCATTATCTTAAATCACGATTTACTTTATTCGGATTTTAAAGGTTTAGCATGTCGGGGGAACCCAATCTCTCTGTATTTCTTTCAAGTTGACAAGCGCATCTTCAGATAATTATTTTTTTTCCCTTGATCCTCGTCTACTCATTTATTTATTTATTTATTTATTTATTCTTGGCCCGCTGAGAAAGTCCCGCCTCTCCGAAGGGGATAAAAAAAGGGGAGATCTTCTTTCTCCCCCTTTGCGCAGAAAAGTTGAGAGATAAATATCGGCCCGATTCAGTAAATAATTCAACGTATGACCTTGATGCTTATTGATTCCTCAAGCTGTTTATCTTTCTTGTGTGCTCCCTGGCAAAAACAATTATCACTTAATTATAAAATGGTCTGGCTTGAGGGAGCCTCGCAATTGGCTGGCAAACACACTGAAAGGGGTGAGATAATCTATGGAAACTAAACAGCCCCGACAGAAAACCCTGTTTAATATTCCAAACCACAAACTTCATTCTACTTTATTTTTCCTGACGCATTTTTTTTCCTCCTTCATCCCTCATTTTAAAAATCACTTAAGGATATTTAGCCAATCCCTGGCTGGCTGAGAATACCCCGTACTATCAATTTTGCCAGATAACAACAGGTGCTGCTACTCAAGAGAAATCAAAGGTAGTTTTCGACTCACGACCGCCATGGAGTTCAAAATTTCTGTCGCTAAGTGAGACATTGGTTAAATGAGATTTGCCCCATTTCCTTGCCACGGTTGCTAATGGAATCCCTGAAGTTGTTAAGCCGGTAAGAGGGTGGTTAAGTGAATCTTGCTTTCCCCATTGGCTTGTGAGAAGGTCGCAAAAGAGGATCGCACAATCCCGGGATGTTACCACTGTCATAAATACAAGTCAGTGGCCGAAC
>JANHFO010002170.1:106322-121384 GCA_032468095.1 Pareas carinatus
ACATATATAGGTTAAAAACATTATTAAAAGGATTAAATCAAGCGTGAACATTAGAATTTAAAAGGGGAGCGATAAAATTATTTCCCACCAATTAAAAATTTCCATATTAAACGCAGGAGGACAGGGCGTGGCTATCCCAAGCCCGCTTGATGGAACATATGGGTCTTCAGGGCACGGCGGAAGGTCCAGAGGTCGGTGATCGATCGAATAGCAGGGGGGAGGTCATTCCAGAGGGTGGGTGCTGTCACAGAGAAGGCTCTCCCCCTGGGGGTCGCCAGCCGACTGAAATCATGAGTTCTAGATTTCTCTGAGGCATGGGAGCAGCCATGGCTAGGTGATTGGAGGGGGCACTCCCTCTCAGCCCAAGCCACCATGCAGTGGGCTGAGTTCAGACAATAGCAACCAAGATGATTAGGGGACTGAAGGCTAAAACATATAAAGAACAGTTGCTGAAATTGGGTACATAGTAGTTTAACGAAAAGAAGGACTTGGGGGCTGACATGATAGCAGGGTTCCAATACCTCAGGGATTGCTACAAAGAAGAGGTGGTCAAGCTTTTCTCCAAAGCACCAGAAGGTAGAACAGGAGCAACCTAGAACTAAGGAGAAATTTCCTGACAGTTAGAACGATTAATCCAGAAGTTGTGGGTGCTCCAACACTGGATGTTTTTAAGAAGAGATTGAACAACCATTTGTCTGAAATGGTATAAAGTTTCCTTCCTGAGCGGGGAGTTGGACTAGAAGGGAAGATTCCTTCCAACTCTGTTATTATGTATTCTATTCTGTATTCTGTATGTATAACTGTCCATGAGTTTGTACAAAATTAAGGCAAGATATAAGAATGCAATCACAATATAAAAACAAGACACTTTGCAAATCAAGGTGCCAATCTGCAATCGGAATTTTTCTTCTAAATAATCCATAGTTAGTCCTGGGATTCAGCGAACAACAGAGATCATCCAGAGTCTTATGGCAGTTTTTAATCAATTCTAAAAAAGCATGATACAATATCATCTTCTATATTTGATGGAGGATTATTAGCCTACCACTGAAGTAGCTAGCTGTGATTTACTGCTAATCTCCTCTTAGTTGTTATATCCTTTTCTGCTTTCTGCACAAATGTTATGTGACTTTTGTGGGTCTTGGAAACTGAACAATAGGTAGAAGAAGCATAATGGACATTGTAAGTTAGCTAATGACTAAGGGTAATAGTGAGAGAAACTCTTGCTTATCTTCGAATGTATGGGAGCACGTCATTGTTGGGTAGGCATATTTGTAAAGTTACATTGTCTAAAAGAAGTGGCAAATCTTTCACTTGTTTCAATGAATAGAATTCACAATGGCATTATTAATAGCCTGATGAAATGGTTGTTTAGATTAGCCATTGTACACTTATGCTATAACACTATATTGAATTAAGCAATTGAAGCTGTCAAAGAAAATGCATTGAGCAGCTTCTACAAAGATTTCCCCAATGACTAAGAGGACTTGGCACATACACCTTTTTGACTAAGGCTGAAAATTATGTACTGCCATGGAAAACAGAGTTCCAGTGAATGCTGAAAATTGTTGCTGAATCTGTTGTACCTATGATTCCAAACTATTTGTGAAAATAGACAAACCTACCATGATTCATTCTCACGGCTCCTTCCCCATGAATTAAAAACAACCCCCTCCCAAAGGAGCCTTTTTCAAAAGACAACTGACATTTTGCTTCTCATACAAGAAGCTTCTTTACATGAGAATCGAACGGAAGAAGCTTCTTGGATGAGAAGCGAAACATCATCAAAGAAAAACAAAGCCCAGTTGCCTTTTGAAAGAGCAGCTTTGAGACATTCATGACCTGAATGACTGAGAATCTCTATAGACAAAACCCCTGCCCCCAAGTTCAACCAATTGTACTATCCTCCTTAGTCAGTTTTTAAGCAATTTTCATGTAGTTGCTCTGTCTTGGATTAATTTACAATAGGCACTCAATGAACGGTGCAGTTTAGGTAATGATGTGAACTCTGGAGACTTCATTGAGTTAAGCCTTGAGGCAGAATCACTTGCATTTTTGACAGTTTCTCAAGTATGGATTTGTTTGCATCTCACATGTGTGTTTACTATAGCAGTCCCTCATTTCTACTACTGTTCCAGTTGGCAAAGGGCTTATCCTCTGAGTACAACTAGAGCACTGGATATCCACAAATGACTGCGTAGAGCATATATGTCAAACACAAGCCTGGTGGGCCACATGTGGCCTGCGGTCTGTGTCAATCCAGTCTGTGGGGCTGTCCTGGAGATGGGGAGGAACCAGCCCTCTCCACCTCAGCTACAGCCCACCTTAGCTGGGGAGACCTGCGGTATCTGGAGGGAGTCCACTGGTAGGTCACGTGTGGGCCAGGAAGGCCTATGGGAGACCTGGGGAAGCCGTGCGGGGGTCAATTCGAGACCAATTCGAGACCCAGGAAGACCATGCAGGAGCTGTGGTGACCACAGGGAGGCAGCAGTGGCCGTGGGGGACTCATGAGAGGGTTGGTGGTGGCCATGGGGGTTGCAGGGGGGACTGCCCACAGCAGCTGCAACAGCGGTAGCAGTGGCCCTCAATGAAATTGAGTTTGACACCCCTGATATGGAATAATATTTTTCAGCCTTGACAATTTGCAAATGTGTGGACTTTAATTTTCAGAATTTTCAGGAATCAATTCTCTATGCACACACATACAAAATGGCACCATGTTCTTATTGCACACATGGAAAATACAAAAACAATGTGATTTAGAATATATCTATGTCCTCTATGATTAGGAAAATATTTATTTATTTGTTAAACTTATTTGCTGCCTATCTTACTGTGGGACTACTCTGGCTGGCTTAGAATATATAGATTTACCTCCAGGAAATTTTTAGCAGTATCAGTGCAGGCATTTCTAAGAAAGCACTGGAAAGTCACGTCTAATAAAAACTGAGAGATGTTGATTTCAGGCCCAATCACAGATGTGACCTTTAAGGAATGGCTGAGCAGTTATAATCTGGGAAAATGTCTTGAAATGTCCTGGAAAGTTGGAATTTGCAAGTTAGTTTTATCCTGGGAAGGGGGCCTATCATCAGGAAATTAAAACCTTTGGGAAATTTGGCAATGAATGTCTTTGCACTGGCCAGCTAGGTGAAGCACATGGAAGAAGAGTGGTTTAGCAGCTTCTGAATCACTGTGGGATTCAATGCTGTTAAGCAGGGAACAAAAGTTTTCCAGGTGCCATATTTTTAAGAGGCATAGTCTGGTGCATAAATCAACTGGCAGTTCTTCAGGAGAACTGAGACTGATGTGGAATGACAGCCATGAGTGAGTGTGACCGTAGCTGAAGTTACAGGGTGACATGTGATCCAAACGTTCAACATTTCCATTAGTGTCGAGCAGATATTTATGTGTGTAAGAATGCTATTATTCATTCTTACATTCATCTCTCCAGGAATCTGCAGCCTTACCAGCTTTCTCTACTTCCATACTAAATCCCAAGGGATTTCATCATAAAAGCTCTTCTATTACTACCTTCTCAAATTGAGAAGTGTAGTTAGCCAAGGAGATCTCAAAATGTTGGGAAGATGTGTAGCAGAAGGTAACTCCATCAGCAACACTCTCTGCAACAAAAACGGAAACCCCATATACTTATCTAAAAACACCAAGATGGCTTCTCAAACATTTTGAACATAAAAAGAAAAATGCATGCCTGTTTCATATGGGAGAAAAACATTCTGATATAGATAGCAGAACTGATTTTTTTTATTTTTTACAATCCTGTAACCCGTTGCTTCAGGGTAGGGTTGGTGTGACTTAGTGGAGCTGAATGTTTACAAGCCAGATGCCGTTCCTGATGCCTACATGGAGTTCATAGCAGTTATTTTCTCTTTGTGCCTTGATAGAGAAACATCTGTCACTGCATAGGATTTGGAGGTGAGCATCTTTACCTCTAGGTCACCACGCCACTTAGATGGCAGAACTGATAGTGGCTCAATATATTTAACTTTTTTGAACTTAGAACCAAAGGTAAAAACAATCTAGAAGACAACTGAGGTTTCATATGGTTATGGAAACTTCACAAAGGCAAATGAAGATAGAGTAAACCTGAATTTCGGGCCTATTGACTAAGGTGAATGGAAAAGTAACTTGAAACCCCAGTGAACTAAAGGAATGGGACAGCCGACAAGATATGAGATTTGGTTGATTATGAGCTAGAACCTGTTAACCTGAGATATAAGGAAGAAAGCAGAAAGAACCTATTCTTAATTAAATGAGTAGAGAATTGCAACCTCAGTTAAAGTTAGATAAAAAAGCAAATTGATTCACCCTCCCACACACACTCTGAAGAGAAAAACTTTGTGGTGGCGAACAAAAAGAAGTTTATTCTTACAGAATTGCAGGAAGCTGGGTTTTTTTTGAAAATATATCTCTTGACATAGAACAGTTGTAAGAGATCTCTTGCCCTGGAATCCTCTTAAAACTAGCTCTCTAAAACTCAATGCACAAAAGACTTGTTATTCCACCTTCTGGAAGTAGGCTAGATATTGGCTGAAGTCCTGGAATCATAGCCAGTTTCTGGTTTCTATTTCTTCCTCTTTTTTCTGCGATACAATGGCAGATATATGTTGTCAGTAGTTGGTTAGAGATTCTGGATGCACAAGAAAATGACTGGATTCTAGCCATAATGCACAAACTCCCATGATCCAAAGATATAAGTACATGATTTTTGCCACAAATAATACCTTATAAAGGAGGTAAGAATGTACTGACTGCCAAAAGGTATTTATTTTGGACCGAGATTTATGGAAATGCATCGTATTCTTGCAGGTGTTATTCCATATGTTTCATGTGAAAATAATTCACAGATTTCTATCCTTCGTTTGCTTTCTCATTCTTATACTGTATATCGAATCTTTGATGACATAATAGTTCAGCAAAAGGTACTGAGGAAATTGTTCTATCATTGTTTATCTTGTCATGTACTGAAATTGTGACTGCCTTCTGAAACATCCAAGCTCTTTTTATATTCTACTTAATGGTAATCTGGTACGATTTCTGATGTGCACCTTATTAGTGTATAAACTCATAGTGCCATTTAGGAGTGCAGCATAATATTTGAAAATAATAGCATTATGAGGAATGAATGTCAGTAGGACAAATTTGCATGGCTACCTTCAGTCTTAATGTATATGGAAAAGAATTCCCATATTCCCGTTCCTCACTTTCTGACACCCCCCTTAAAAGTGTACATGTTTAGTTCACCCTGGATAATGTATGTGTTAGCAATGTGTATACACAACAATGTAGCATAACTCAAAGCCTGGGGCATTCTACATCTCACAAATACACTGCAAATGGTTCTCCCCTCTTTAGGAGACTGGCTTGCAGGTTATATCGAAAATATGATCCTGTATTCCTGGGACAATGAATCTAGCTAGATACAAGCACCAATATGCAATGTGAGGGACTCTTATGCTGTGGAAAATGTCTCAGCGCATAAACACACATCTGGTCCAGATGAGAGGTAATGAATCTATGCAGAAGTATAAAACATACCTCCATAGAGCAACAACATTCAGTCTGGAGCAATCCTTGGTAGTCCATAGAACTAGTCAAGTTGTTGTTTTCCTGTTTTCCAAAATGGACCCTAGTCCCGTCTTTTCTGAAGGGTAGTCCCTGCATGCAAAGGCTGGTGTGATTCTTTACTGATACTCCTGCTCTATGAAACGTCTTTGCTCTAAGGGTTGACCTTATGTCTGGTGAGACAACATCAGACAACAGATATTCAGAGAGGGTGAAGAGGCACTTGCCCCTCTTCTCCTATCCAAGCATTCAGGCGCAGTGAAGGAAAGTCTTCTATCACCAGTGTTGAGGTTAAAAAAAAACCCTGGAGGGAGGCAGAGGGGTCCAAGACACCATGTTTGCCTCAGGCAGCAAAATACTTTGAGCCAATGCAAGGTAGAAAGTGAGATAATGCCATCAATCCCTTCACTGAAGGTAGAAATTGTTGCTTTTTTCCTCCTCTCGTGAGTTTCCTTCTCAATATCATTTTTCTTAATTATGGTAACAAGCTGACGAGCACGTCAAGGAAGCAATATTAGGCAAAATCAAGATATTGGCACTTCCTTATCCAAGAACACATGCCTGTTCCAATTCTTAGTCAGAAATAAATATTTGTCCAAAACCCATTATGAGTACTTGGAAAGAGAATGGTTCCTAGGCCAGAGCTAAACTTTAAAATATTGTCTTGATTTTAGCATAGCCACACACAATCTTCTACAACAAAGAATTCTTGACCAAGTTGTGGAAAAGTGCTGCAACTTATTTTTCTGACTATATTTATGATAAAAGGTTTTCTTGAGGAGACAGAGCTGAGAAATAGAAAACTGGTTTGTTCAGATGAGGTTTCTAGTTTCAAAAATGAGAAAGCTCTGCAATTAGCTTTTTGTTTCTTTATCCCCAAACCAATAGAGATAGTCCTAGCTATAGAATAATAGAATAACAGAGTTGGGTGGAAGCTTGAAGGTCTTCTAGTTCCACCCCACTGCTCAGGCAGGAAACCTTATATCAAATGATTGTCCAATCTCTTCTTAAAAACCTCCAGGGTTGGTGCACCCACAACCTCTGGAGGCAAGTCATTCCACTAATTAATTGTTCTGTCAGGAGATTTCTTCTTGGTGTTAGATTGCTTTTCTCAATTAGTTTCAATCCATTTCTTCTTGTTCTGCCTTCTGGTGCTTTAGGGAGAATAGGTTGACCCCTCTTCTTTGTGGCAGCCCCTTAGATATTGGAAAACTGCTATCACATCACCCCCTAGTTCTTCTTTTCATTAAACTAGACATTTATTTATATATTTTTTTATTTATTTATTTTTTTATTTATATTTTTATACTGCCCTTCTCCCCGAAGGGACCCAAGGCGGTGTACAGCCATATAAAAAACAGATATAACAGACATAACAATTTCATAAACAACATATTAAAAGAAGTATAAAAAGACAATAATTTTGATGGCTGATTTAGAAAACAAATATAAAACCAATTTAAAACCGAATAATTTAAAATTAATAGCATTTGGGCAGGGATTGGACATATCCAATCCCTGCAGCCGTTCTTCACACATTTCAGCCTTCACTTCACTTCCCTGATCATGTTTATTGCTCTTCTCTGGACTCTTTATTAGCATGTCAATATCTTTTTTTATATTGTGGCAACCAAAACTGGATATGCTACAGGTAGTCCTCAAGTTACAACCACAACTGAGTCCAAAAATTATTTTGTTGAATGAAACATTTGTCGGTGAGCTTTGTCACATTTCACAACTCTTCTTGACAAAGTTGTTAAGTGAATCTGGCTTTCCCATTGACCTCGCCTATCAGAAGGCCGCAAAAGCTGATCACATGACTCCAGAACATTCCCGCTGTTATAAATATGAACCAGTTGCCAAGCATCTGAATTTTGATCCCGTGACCATGAGGATGTTGCAACAGTCATAAGTCACTTTTTTCAGCACTATTGTAACTTTGAACAGCCACTAAAGGAACTGTTGTAAGTCGAGGACTACCTAGATTCCAAATGTAGTCTTATCACGGCATTATAAAGTGGTACTAATCTTAAACCAAACTTGAGCTACAAGCAAACTTGACTGTTTACAGCATATACCTTCACATTTCTTTTTGAGACTGCCTCCATTCAGATTCTATGCTTCGATATCTATGACTTTTTCTTTTCTTTTGTTCTAGTCTCACAGAAAGTTCCAGGAGAATTTGAAACATGCACACAAGTTTCATTCTTTCTTTTGGCTTCATCACCCTGATATGGATTTTGGAATGCAGTGACATGGAATTGACGCTGAATCCTGTATGTAAACTTGTCAAACACCTCACACATCAAAAGCAGAAATAATTATATGTTGCTGTATTTTCCCACTGATTCAACAGCTAAACTGCCGCTTTGCCTGCACTAAAATACTTTAGAAGCAACCAACCATGCACCTATGATACTCCTCTTTTAGCAATGTCAAAAGATCTCTGAAAGAATAGATAGACAGATAAATGGATAGCTGATAGGCAGACAGATAAGCAGAACAGATCCCAGAGATGGAATAACAACCAAATTTGAATAATCTATATCACACTACTTTGCTATCCTTTCCCTCTATATCTAACAGGGGCACTTTTAACAGAATTCTTCAAAAGAATCTGCATAACTCCATTTTGCAAAGGAGGGAACTAAAAATAACAAAAGCTGAAAAGAAAAACAGTGCCATTGTTCATGAATTAAACTAAAGAAGAAATTCAGTTTCTTTGTTAGCAATTGCCAGTTACTATCTATCTATCTGTATCTATCAGTGACTGACAATACCTCCAGATGGGTGTTTTTTTTGTTTACAGTTTGAATTCCTGGTATTGCTATCTGAAACTCTGTAAAGTCACTATCTTCACGATGAATGGCAGCGAAGCTGATTGGCCCCAAATCTTTATTTAATGTATTTATTTGGTAAATTGAATAACCACTAAACTCACATATGTGACTGAGGAACATACGAAGTTAAAAACAAGACTTCAAAATGATAAAAATCATGATGATAAAAATCATTTTAAAAAACAATGGAAGCCATTAAAAAAAATGTAAAAGCCATAAGGACATTCAATTTGCTTTTCAATACAGCCCCCGTTTACTCTGTGACAGCTATCAATGTGCAATGGTGCTGAATATCTGTAGCTCGAGCATAGGATGGGAGTGGAGTTTCGTTCTCCAAGCTTGTGGGTTGGTTTTTGAATGTTTCATTAACAGACTAAGTTCCGCTGACGGTATTACCTAGGCTAGTAAAGAAACATTTGGAAACCAACCAACAAAAGGAATTTGCCTCCCTCTAAAAAATGTCTCCAGGTGAAGAGAGCCCACCATGGTAAACAAGCTGGACATTTTGATTTCGTTAAGACCCTCCATTTGATTAAGAGACAGTTTTGGTGGCCTGGCATAAGAAAGGATATCAAGGAGTATACATCTTCCTGCACCGTTTGCGTGACCATGAAAAGGTTGCCTGAAAAAAAACCCGGATTGTTACACCCAGTAGCCAACCCTTCCATACCATGGGAGGAGATCACCATGAATTTTATAGTTGATTTGCCCAACAGTATCAGAAATACTGTATTTCGGACAGTAGTGGATCTGTCAGAGTACAAACCTATATTCTTGTAATCAAAGCTGCCATATTTATTTCTGAATATCGTTGTCAAACCATGGGGGAGTTTATCAAAAATGAAATCAGAAACAATCCAAAAGTTCAAAGAAAGAAAGAAAAATGGTTTTATGGTAAAAATGGATCTCATTTTTTAATTATTGTGGAGTTGACATTCAAACAATGCTTCAGTGTGTGAGCAAACAAAAGTGTCCAGCGTTGCAAGATTGTGGGCAACTATCAAGGAGTGGGCGACATCCCTGTCTCTAGTGTCCAATAAAAACAGTAGACAGTTTTGACTTTTCCATGCTTCTGTTTCTCATACTATGCCTTTTTGACTTATTTCAGAAGTGCTGGTGTTTGCTTTCATGATTATGAATGAAAGGCCTAAAATATACATCAAAACACAGGAACTGGTGTCATCTGCATTGTTTTGAATGTGTATGAAAGTAGGAATATATAGATTGATGACAGTTTCATATTAGAGTCAAGTGAATGGTGATAATGAAAGAGTCAGAGATGGAATAGATTGTGCAACATTCAGTTGGGGGGGGGGACTCCAAGCTGTATATGAATGGTTGGATGGGAATGAGATGAAAGAATGCAAGCAAGTAATTAGACCATTTGGACATGGAAGAATAAATGACAAAGGTAAGTGTTTGGTAAGTATCTATTTTGTTTTGAATACCAGGTGGAATAAATTAAAATAGATCAGTTTAAGCAGTGGTTCTCAATCAAGCCTGTGAACTCCTGGACAACTATGAAGTTTGAAGCTTGAAGTTTATTTTTATTTTTATACCGCCCTTCTCCCAGAAGGGACCCAGGGCGGTGCACAGCCATTTAAAAACAACAGTAAAAAATCAACAACAATAACAAAACATGCAAGACAGAATTTAAAATATATAATAGTTAATGGCCAAAAAATTTAAAAATCGGAATATAAAACCAATTTGTACCCGATCAAGAATATAAATAGATAAAATTATTTGATTTACACATGGAGAAGGGTGCGAATGAGGCCAAACTGACCTGAGTGAAGAGGTATGTTTTAATGGCACAAAGGGTCCACAAATATTTGATGCATTCAGGTGCTTTAAATCGTAAGTCTTAGGGTTCATGGCCATGCTCTGTGGTCACAAAAGGTATTTAAAGGGGTCTGTGATGAAGAAAAGGTTGAGAACCACTGAACTAAAGCAAAAACTGAAATGTTATATAATGGTTGAAGTCCTGGACTAAGAACAGGGATACCCAGCTTTTAGCATCCACTCGCTAATACATTTCTCTAGATGACTTTTTAGAACAGAACAGCAACTATCTCTAACCCAGGTCTACTCTATAGAGTTGCTATGATTCAAAACTGGAATGAGATCTCTGTATAAAAGCAAAGAGAAAAGGCAATGCATGCGTACAATAAATAGATTGTACTGCATCCATAAATAGGATGCATCAACAGATAAAATATAAAAAATAAATAGTCTGCATTAATAGAGAGATAGTATCAAGTTGACATGAAAGTTCACACTTCATACTGCACTGGTAAGACAACACTTGGAATATTGTGTCCAGTTTTGACCATCACGGTGCAAAAAGATATTGAATTCTAGAACAGAGGTCTCCAACCTTGGTCCCTTTAAGGCTTGTGGACTTCAACTCCCAGAATTCCTCAGCCAGCTAAGGGACCAAGGTTGGAGACCTCTGTTCTAGAAAATGCAGAAAAGAGCAACAAAGATGATTAGGGAACTGGGAGCTAAACTGTATGATGATAAATGGTTGCAGGAACTGGGAATGTCTAGAGAAGAAGAGAAGGACATGGCAGCAGTCTTCCAATATTTGAGGGGCTATCACAGAGAGGAGGGAGTCAACCTATTCTCCAAAGCACCTGAGGGCAAGACAAGAAGTCATGGACGGAAACTTGAAAGAGAAATCAAACCTAGAATTAAGAAGAAATCGCCTGTCAGAGAAAACAATCAGTGGTGGAACAACTTGCCTCCAGAAGTTGTGGGTGCTCCATCACTGGAGGTTTTTAAGAAGAGATTAGACAGCCATTTATCTTGAATGGTATAGCATCTCCTGCTTGAGCAGAGGTTGAACTAAAAGACCTCCCAGCTCCTTTCCAATTCTATTATTCTGTATTCTGGTGCTGTTCAGATTATGGTACAATCCATCTGCTTTTGAGAATGACCAGAAATGTTAGATCTTACAGAAGTAGTAGGGTTTATATCTGCATCCTCCACCCTGCCTGATTCACTCAAGTAGTTTAGGAAGCTGAAATTCCTGTACATTGTAGCAAAAGACAATATTAAAGTAACTGAGATTTAAAGTTGAAGTCTACTCTGATTTCCTATCTCTAGTCACCTTTTCCTATACTAAGTCCCCTTTCTCCATCACAAGACTGATTTACTTCTGCAATGCAGATGTTTGGAGATAGGCTTTATTTTTTGGTAAGCTTGGACTCTGTTTTACTAAGATTTCTCTGTTTTTAATGACCTTGCAAAAATTTTGTTAGTTGCACTAAAGAAAAATATAATCACTGTTAATATTTGCCACAATTTATTCTGGAGGTATGGTTCCCTAGGAATAATGGAAGTGTGTGAGTGGGTGGGGGAATGAAAGAAAACTATTCTGTCTAATGGGACCGATTCTCATGAAACATTCAGACCCAAAGGAAATAACCAAAGACTTCCTATTCTCATTGTCTCATAAGTCTTTCATTCTCACTTGGATGGCCCTAATACATATGCATAAAGCAACAGTAGCAGCTGATCAGGTGACATGTATAGTAAATAATCAAGTGTTAGGAACTGGATAGATAACAACTATTAAATTATTCCACTGATTTTAACACCCTGACTTATTTTTAATTATTATTCTTATGGAGCCATATAAAATATTGCTAAGTTGCAGCCGCTGGGCAGTGGGGCAATTAGAACGAACAGCATTTCTTTTTTTTTATTGCCTCATAACTTTGGTATGCTCCTTCTTTTCACCCTAATAGCTGGGAAGGTCACACCCGTTTCTCACATTCCTGAACAAGTTGGGTCAAGGGAGGAGGAGGTGGAGAAGAAGAGGAAGCACCCCACACACTGGCAGCGAGGGAAATCATAATTAAGTTCCCAGGGCGGGCAGCCATTCCTGTAATAGATTAGCCTTTCCTTTCTTGATTCTGCCTTTTTTTTCCCCTCCCATCAGCAGGACTCAAAGATGGAAGAGTAGATTTCCTCAAGGGTAATTGTACCAAGCAAGCACCACTCTGAAAACTGCACGTGAGGGAGAGGTCAGATTTCCTGTCCTCCCCACCACCACCCGCGCACTTCCCAACTATGATATATTTCAATCAATTGAAGGATATTCAGGTTTATGGAAAGTATGCTTATATTGGCCGATGTTTCAGGTCTTACATTAAAAAAAAGAATTCAATCATCTTTTATCAGATCAAAAGCTGCTGCTTAACTTTAAATGGAGCCGACTGATTAATAGTGCATGTGTACTTTATGTACATATGTATGACTTTATGATTATGATTATGAATGTATCTTATGATTGTAATCACAGTTTGTTTATTGTATGAATGCAGGTATGGAGCATGCACACCGGAGACAAATTTCTTGTGTGTCCAGACACACTTGGCCAATAAATTCTGATTCTGATATAATAGTTCTGGGAGACCTATTATAATGACAAGAGCATCAGTGCTCACTCTGATATAGATCATTTGTTACATTTAAATTGGACTTGGTTTGTACGGCCCTTCAAATACAGAAGATACTGATGGTTCTATGGATACCGTTCAAACTGGCCTCTTTCCCTGTTCTTCCCTCCTTCTGTCTGTGTCATACAGTTCTACTACCACTAGTGCAAAACTGGGGGTGTACTATTATATGTGACTCATTATACATTTTAAAAATATAAGGCATATTAAAATAACTTATTCCTTAAGGATAGAGTCTTTGAACAGTTCTTAAACCTGACCATAATTCCATGCGACAAAATGCAGTCCAATTGTAAGATTCTGAAAAGAAAAAAGAAGGGGCTTATTTCTCCCTACTGAACAAAAGGTCTCTGTTTCTGCCCATGTTTCTCAACTTGGCAACGTTAAGGTATCTGGAATTCAACTCCCAGATTTTCCCAGACAGGATGCTGGCTGGAGAATTCTGGGAGCTAAAGTTTGGACATCTTAAACTTGACGAGCTTGAGAAACACTATTTTATGCAGTGTAAACTTCAGACAAAGAGAGAAGAGAGATTCTTGTTTGCTGAGCAAGAGATAGAACCTGATGTGCTGGCTTCTTAGTCACTGGAAAGCTATGACGATTATGCAATGTATTGCATTTTGTCCCAGACAACCTTCAAAGCTAATACGCATAACAGTATTGCAGTTTTTTCTGATTAATTATCAGATCATGTATATGCACATGCTATGGATTTAATCATCATCATCATAATACCAAGAAAACAAACCATCTAGAGCACTACTTGAACATCATCGGCATTGACAAAATCACCATCAGTCAATTGCAAAAGGCAGCAGCTGACATCCTGCCATGATATCTTTAATACCATCAAACAACAACGTCTGCCAGTCTCAGGTTCTTGTGAAGGACTCAGTACATGGACAGAAATGCCAGATCTAAACATCTGACTGACTATGCGACCAAGCATATTATGAGTTAAAATATTAAAAATATGAATTAAAGCATTTTGAAAAATTCAGAAAAAAGGCCTTTAGTTTTCACCAGTACTGTCTCCCAGTGGTGTGCATACAGAATTGCAGACTTAAATACATCACTAGGCATTAAATTATTGTAGTTCATGTAATTGTTTCAAATACCCAGTTTTATGTAATTAATTCAAATGCCCACAGTTTTTATGCAGTTAATTTAAATACCCAGAGTTAGACTAGTCTTCAAACAGATGCGTCTTCCATCACAAAACTCATAACCCATAACAAAAATCTTGCTCAGTGACATTCCTTTAACAAAACAGTGGGGAAAGTGCAACCTTGCTCAGGCCACACTGTGTGGATGGCATCACTGAAACTGGAATGAAGCTGGTTGCCAATCCAGTTGTTTAAAACAGAAACCACTAAAGCAAAACATTCTCAGGGCATTTTCTCTTGTAGTAGATGGTGCTGCCTAGCTTGTGGATCCGGAATGCAACAGCATAGACCAGATTTTTTTTTTTTATTTCTCCCACACATAATTATTTATTATTACAATTCACTTGAGAACACTGAGGGCAGAAGAAACCTGGATTGAAAGAAAAATGAGTACCATTAAATTAAGCTTGTCCTTCCATTCCTGGTTCATCATCAAAGATTGTGTGGTTCCACTGCAAGGTGAAATGGTAAATGATAAGGTTTCTGAGATTTTCAGTTAGCACTGCATTACCGAACTCCACAAGGGGTGAAATTAGACATTACCTCAGCAAATAAAGGATTATTTTTTTTAAAGTCAGGTTTAAAGTCAGGTTTTGATCCTTCCCTGGGGAACTAAGAGAACAAGAAGCGACTCATATTTCCACAGGGAGTACCCATGTGCCCATCAATGCGGAACATGATTCAATAATAGACACCCACTGACAGTCTTGGGGTACTCTTTTGATGGAGTCTCCATCATCCTGAAGAACTTCCATTTCCTTTGGAAAACTTCCATTATCTCTCCCATCTTTCTTTCTTTTTTTTACATAGACCATTGGTCAATATTTCTTGAACAGCTTTTGATCCATTTTATAAGTTTGGTTTAGTGCAAAGAAACCTTTCTTCTGTTGAACAGTACACCTCAGCAGGCAGATCTTTGTATACAAAAGTCCAATAGAGCAGAGGTCTCCAACCTTGGTCCCTTTAAGACTTGAGGACTTCAACTCCCAGAATTCCTCAGCCAG
>JANHFO010002170.1:141764-152718 GCA_032468095.1 Pareas carinatus
AGGTTAGAAGGCTGAGTCAACCTTGAGTCAATGAGAATCGAACTGCTGAACTTGATGGCTAATGGCAGATGGTGGTCAGCAGAAATAGCCTGCAGTGCTGCTTTTAACCACTGCACCATCCTGGCTCCTTACTTACATTACTTTAGTAATGAAGTAGAGTTTGACTAATGATTTGGTGAGTAAAACCAGGACAAACATTTTGGGTGGCCAGGAGAAAAACTTGGAATTAATTAATAAAATACTTATCTAAAAGTCCATTCAATTCATTATATTTAACTGTATATTTATTTAAAAGACAATCAAGCTGAATTGAAAACTACCCACTCTATCACAGTAAAATTATTGTTTGGAGGGTCTTAAAAGTTCAACTTGTAAATGCTTTTTACTCTGGTTCAAAATGATATGGACTAGTTGGTTTGCTATTTTTTAATATGTTGCTTTGGGTTCTCTTAAGGAAGCTATTTTCCCTGAGCATCCTTTCCTGATTTTAATTGCTGTTCCTGCATGATCAAAGTGGAGGGTTTTTTCCCAGGGTATGCTTTCAATAGTTCATCAGCTCTTAGGAATCTCATGTGAAAAGCCAATTTCAACAAACTTTATATGTGTGTTGAATTATACACTGAACCAACCAAGTCAAAGGATGTCATTCTAATTTTATCAGTTCCATACAGCCCCCAAAAAATGACCTTTGGAGAGCATGAAAATAGTTTCCTCCATAACAGAACAGAGAATGATCCAGTTGCAGATTTATCTGATGAAATTTATTTGACCCATAGAAATCTCACCAACCCCTTTGTTTATCGTTCTTTTTCATGAAAACATAGGAAAGAAATAGGATATCATGCCTCTGATGCAGAAAGCAACCACAGTAAAACGTATATGTTTTATTAAGTGCAGATACAAACTCTAAATACAGTTGTAATTCCCTTTGATTAATGGGTTTCTGTGGTTTCCTCGACAAAGGAGACCCTGCAAAAGCTTATGTACAGAGGATCAGGCAAAATGCCCAAGTTTAAAAAATGTATCTAAGAGTACAGCTATAAGGGAAGGATAGAAAGAGTGGAATGCAACATTTACTGGTAAGAACTTTGCCTGGGGCACCTAGATGAGAGAATGATCTAACATAGGCAAATAAATCTGGTTCCCTTCTCTGCAATTAAAGATGTGTGTGTGTGTGTGCGCGCGAGAGAGATGTGTGTACATATATACATACATAAACACATATACAAGTTTGATGCAGTAGTGAATGGTTTAGAAACCAGGAGTCGGTGAGTCCTAGTCCTGCGTTAGGCATGAAAGCTGGCTGAGTGACTGTGCCAGCCACTGTCTCTCAGCCCAACCCACCTCGCAAGGGTATTTTGCGGGGTAAAGAGAAGGAGGAAAGTGTATAAGGTATGTTTGCTGCCTTGAGTTACTTAAACAGTAATAAAAGTCGGCTAAGAAGCGTTTTTGTCCTTTCTTAAATATCCTGCCTTGTCATTGCACAAAAAGATATGGAGTTTTGATTGCATAGTTCAATACCTTTTTGACCCCTTCACCCACCCCAACAAGACCACTTTCCATAGGAGGCTTGCAAAAAGTGGGATTTATTTGCTTCAGAATGGAATTAATGTGAAGGGAAGTGATTGTTGCATAGAAACTTGCAACTGGTTATAAAAATCCTAGACTTCGTTGTGAACCTTTTTGAAAGGGAACTTAAGACCACCAGATAAAATCTACGTCACATTTTCAGGCAGTTGTTGGAATACCAATGTGTATTTGTTGAAACATAAACCTGTACAGGTATGTCTTGTCTCCTGAATTTTAGGTCACGTATATCAGCAAGAGTCCTATTTTTATGGAAAGATTCATTACACTTTGGCAAGATAAAACAATAACAAATACCTACCATAACAGCAGCTGTTTTAGATCATGATCCTGCCAAAGTCTCTGCTTATCTTGTCCAAAATAGGACTTTGTCCACCTTATAACACTCAAAAACATTTCACATGAAGCAGCATTTCCACCAAATGAAACCTGGTTCAGAATGTGAAAAGATTCTGTGCAGGCAACTTTCAGCAAACCACATAAATAAAAAGCGATAGGCTCCATCTTCTGACAGCTACCAGAATCACTGAATTCCATGTCCATCAAAATCATGAAATTCAGTACATACCCAAAGAACTCCCAGGTTCTTTTCTGACTTAAGCCCTATATTCTTCCAACCACACACATAACATTTTCTAGTGTCATTCCTCGATCCTTTAAAATATTCAAGGCCTGTTGTCTCTTTTGTAAACCTCTTAAAATACATGTCATCGTGACCCCTGGGCTCAATCACTAGATCTCTTCAAGAATTCATTCCATGATAAACCTGACCTGACAATTGTATGGTGTTCTGTGAAGCTGATATTAGCTGTTGAAATAGGAGCATAAGTATGTATTCTAAATGGAAGACAACTACTCAAGGGTCACAAGGAAAGCCTTCACCAGCAGCTCTGCAGCTCAAATCCAGTTTCTTCTCCTATACAATTCTTCAGATCTTTTCATCTAAGGCATTATTCAATGGGTCTAAGAGAGCTGAAGGGGGACACTTAAAAAGTTCTTAATAAGACGATAATTGCAAGTCAGTACGAGATGAAAATACAGGGGTTAAAATGTCAACTATGTCAGAACAAAGCTTTAAATGATTCCTTCTAAAGGTCACTATAAAATGTTTTTCACTTTTCAAAACCCTTTTTTATGTAATTCACAAAGACAGATCAAATTCTGCAGAAGTACAGGATGTATTTTTAAGGCATTAAAAAAGAAACAGAATTGAATTCAAAATAGGGAGAGCAGATCTCTAGAGATCCAAATAACAGGAGGGAGAGAGATTGCAGTTTGTAAACAGCACACAATAAGATGATAAATCTCAATTATTCATATTCAAGTAATCTTCTGTGAGTCATCAGCAGACCTGCAAGAAGCATATACCTCCCTTCCTCCCTCTCCTCTACCTCCCCCTCCCTCCCTCTCCAATTTGAATGATTGATAATGTTTGTGTTGAGGGTAACATTATGGTTGGTCCCTGCTTCTACAATTGCCCTGCAAAAGCAGAAAACTGGGATGATTGGCATCTTGGGAGATGTCAATGTTTTTATTATTTGCTAAGCAAAAATCTGTCTCTTAAACCTGGGCAGGCCAACTTCATTACATATGAATTATTCATGACAAAGTCTCAGAAGTCAGCAGATCTGAGGTCAAAGTAGACTCCTTGCTTCAGAGTAGGGAGGAGCAAACCGATTCAAGAACTCCAATCCAGCCATCTTTGGATTATCAAACACATCAACAGAGTTCTCACTTGGGGTACAAATGACCAGGTTAAAATGATTCTATTTCAAATACATTACACAAAGGCGTAGCTCTGTGGAGGCGACTTAAATGCTGGGGAAAGTAGAAGGAAAAATAAGAAGTGGGCAACCAGCAGCATGGTGGATGGATTCAATTATAGCAGCAATGAGTAAACCATTAGAAGAACTGAAAGACCAGCCAAAGAACATATTGCCCTGGGGGGGAAATTATCTCTGCGGTTGCTAAGAGTCAAAATGACTTTATGGCACACAATCAATCTATCTGTATTCCAACTTTCTGTTAAAAATCAGATCTTTTAATATTCAGAAGAGAACTCCTACCTATCTTGGAATTCTGATTTCTTTTAGCCCTCATTACTTTTGAAGTAGCATTAGGAAACTGGCTGTCTACACATGATTAAAGCAGCTTCTCTATCAACATGCTAAAATTAAAATATGGTATACCCATTAGGAGTCTGCTTCGAACTCTGACCATTTTCTGCAATTGCCAAATACGTTGAAATATTATAGAGTGAAAGAGCTGCACCTAATATCTTCTCTTAGGATCAGGTTGTACGGTGGTATTTGATTTTAGAAGCAATCAACAAAATAGTTCATCCACTAGAAATGTAATTCAGGACCGCATTCTGCCAGCAAATACCTCCCACCGACCGGTTCGCTCCCACAGAGAGGACCTCCTCAGGGTGCCGGCGGCCAGACAATGTCGGCTAGCGACCCCCAGGGGGAGAGCCTTCTCTGTGGCTGCTCCCACCCTCTGGAATGACCTCCCGCCAGAGATTCAAACTATTATAGACCTTCGTGCCTTCCATCGAGCGGTAAAAACCTATTTGTTTACCCAGGCCGGGCTGTCCTGACCTGCACTCTTTCCCTTGCCCAATATATTATTAATTTTAAATTCCTATTGGGTTTTAAATTGGTTTTATATCTGACCCCAAATCAGCCACTACAATTATTGTTTTTATATCTGCTTTTAATGTGTTGTTTGTGTATTTGTTATTGCTGTTTTTATATGGCTGGGTCCCTTCGGGGAGAAGGGTGGTATAAAAATATAATAAATAAATAAATAAATAAATAAATATCTTTTCTGTATTGGCCAGTGATAGCATATACTTTGAGTACCATGTGTAATATTTCCTACTAGATTAATGCCCCTAAACAAAAAAAAAACACAAAACCCACACCAAATAATCCCATAGGTGCAGAGGTTGGCTGGCAGAGAAAATGTGAAGGCACAATCGTGCTTCTCCTGCTGCATCAGAATCAAATGTCATATTATTTAAGAGAAAAAGAAAAAGAAAGGAAGGGAATTGAAAAGACCACTCTAATTTTGGAATGCAAACGAACACCCCCATTGGCAAATGACCGGCTTCCTAAGGTGGTTTGCTAAGTAAATGTGTGTCCTTTAAAGGAAGCTGTTGGCAGCAGCAGATGCAGCAAAGCAGGGGGCGTCACCACAGGAAGTGTAAAGTCTATCTAAAGGGGGGGTGTCTGTCAGTGTGTGATCTGCAAGGATTAGTGCGCACATTCCAATTTCCACACAATTAACCTTAATTCAGAGAAAGGAATCAAGTGATCAAGCTGGGATATCCACCCACTCTGCTCACTGGCTATCTGCCTGGAACATGCAGAAAGAAGCATAAAATCCATTAAAACCACTACAAGATCAGCAGAGCCAAATAAAATAAAACCACAGTAAACATTACACAATACCAATAAACTAATGTATAAATTAACTAATTAATTCCAGTTTAAGATTGTCAGCTCTTCAAATAGACTATGTTGGGAAACAAATCCCCCCCCAATGCTGGAATTCTGCTTTATTGATGTAGGTTATAGTAACCGAACGTGTACACCAAGAAGAATCAAGGCAGGGTCATTTGGGTTTTTTTCCCAATGCCTTCCTTCCTTCCCAGGCTTAGATCATGTTTTGCTAACTACTATCATGGTGCTTCTCCAAACTCATTTCTGTAGTTCTCTACACAGATGGTGCACAATGATTCCTCAAAGATCCTTCAGAAGACCTTGATCTTCACTTTCTTTCCAAAAAACCATCACCAAAGGAGCTACCATGAATTCTGGAAGCTCCACATATGGATGCCACATCCTAGTTTCAATCTCCGCCCCCATTCTAACTAAACCGAGAAATAACAAGCAGCTGTTCCTAGAAGAATACCTTTGGATGGGAGATTTTAGTTGAAGTGGGAAGTTCTGAAATTACCTAGTATCAATCTATACAGGTAGTCCTTGTTAACAACCAGTTCTTTTATAGTGTTCAAAGTTTAAATAGCCACAAAACAGGTGCCTCGTGATTCGTAAAACACCCTTGGCCACAAATCCTATTGTCACATGACTATATGTCAGGTGGGTCAGCTTTATGTCCTGTTGTGAAGTTCCACAGTCCCGTAAGCACAATTCATGATTTCTTTCTGCAGTTTCCAGCATTTTTTTTCCAGGAAAAAAACACCCATTCAAATCAATGTGTTCACTTAATGACTGCTACATTCCCTTAATGACCACTGCATTCATTTAACCATGTTCATTTAACAATCGCCATGAAAAAGGTCAGAAAATTACTTGGGTGCCTTAACATATAATTGTAATGAATTATAAACACAATTTCCAGGTCAATTGTAGTTGTGAATTGAGGATTATTTGTATAACATTTTTGTATATTGAAGCTGGCACCACGAATTACATTTTTAAGCTAATTGATAAATAAGCAAAGCAGGGCATGCAAGGAAATATATGAGATGTTTTATTTTGGGACAACTGTAGTTTCCAGGTGTGCTTCAAAGATAGCCTCATGCAGAATACAATGAAGAAGGCTAATGCTTTGGAGAAATCCAATACAATTCTTAAAGTACTGACCTTTTTTTTCTTTTTCAGCTTTGTATGGAAGCCTGAAAAAACCCGCCATTGCTTCCAATTCTTTTTCAAAATATGCATGGGCATTATTAAGCTCTTTGCTGTAAAATATCTAACTTTTTTTTTAATGCAAACTTGTTTGAAAGCATGCACCTTCCCTGGAAATTAATAGGCAGCAACATAAGCAGTTAAAGGAGTAATGGGCATCATCTCATTGGCTCAGTTTCTGGTAAATTGGTGTTTCGTGACTGACCATATGGTCTCATTATCTTGTTTCTACCTTAATCCCAACCCATAGCACTTCTTTTATTCAAGTGCCATTAGACATTGTTAGATCTGCAAAGGGGTCACAAAAGGCTAAAGGACTAAAACCTTAAATTGTTCAGCAGCTGTTTATAAGATTAGAAGTTTGGAGGATGCTATTTTTGTTGTGGGTCGGTTTATGTCTTCTTCGTGATTTTTTTTAAAAAATTCTCTTTATTAATGACAACTTTAAAAACAGTTACATTACAAACATATGTACATTTTATTGTTTTTTTCTTTTCTCCATTGAGTCGTTGAGAGGTTATTTGATATATCATCTTTCCTTCTTTCCCTCCATCCACCGTCATTCATAAGTAGTTCTAAGTCGTTCCGGAACGTTTACATGTTAAGCATTTACATATTTACACAGTTTGTATTGTTCTTAACCTAGTCTTTGATACTATAGTTTCAAGCCTGTTAATCGTCGACATATCTATAGGATTACATACATTCAGATCCTTCTTCTCTTTTATTCAGTTGTATGATTTGAGGCCTTACGAAACTTTGAGGCCTTATAGGTTGTGAGTTGCCCTGAGTCTTCGGAGAGGAGCGGTATATAAATTTTACATATAAATAAATAAACCATAGTGGGGTTTTTTATTTTGTTTTATTTGTTTGCATTGGTTTGTTAGTTTTCCATAGAGCAAGGTCAGCTCGTGTGTTAGTGACGAGAGAAAGACAGGAGGGTATGATATGGTTCCTCTTCGCAAAGTTCTGATATTCTTTAATTCACTGGGATTTCAAGTTGCTTTCACATTCACTATTTGTAACGAGACCCCCAAATTGGGATATTCCTTATCTTTATATATATTTGCTTATAATAGTGATATTTCTGATTTGATAGACATCAGTTCAGCAGGTTAGTGACTGCGTCTTTGAGTAAAAGTAAAGTAAAGGTTTCCTTTACTAGTTGTCGGATGACTCTAGGCACAGTGCTAATCTCTGGTTTTTGGCGTAGGGACCAAGTGTTGTCGAGAAACATTTCCCATGGTCATGCAGCCAACTATAAGTCAAAGGTGCATGGAGTGCTGTTGCTTTCCCATTGAAGTAAAAGCTTCTTTGAGTACTTGAAAAATATTTTTTTATCTTCTGTGATGGTGTATGGGCACTTGATCTTTTGCCAAGTCAAATTATTTTTGCCTTTGCACTAAGGGTCCAAGTGATGAACAATTTGTTGTTCTTGCAGCCAAGGTATTTTCAGTAGTCACCTTTTTTTAATTCAGTCTTTCTGATGATCCAGTTTTAATACCCACATGTTGTATTATCATTGGGGGAAAAAATTGGACAATATGTATTTTGGTCACTAGTGTGATATTCCTGCATAATATTATTTCCATCTGGATTTATAGCAGTCTTTCTCTCAAGTGGCAAACATCTCTTGATTCTGCCTTAAAAATGATTATTCTCCCAGATTTTTCTAACATGTAGGTATTACTGCTAGCAATCATGGTGTTCACTTAATAACCATTGCAAAAAAGGTCATAAAATAGGTTTGATCATATGACGACCGGCTTTACAATCATTATGACTTACAACTGTAATTGCCGGATTCAGTTACAGTCATAAGTTGAGGATACCTATAATAGAAGGCTTCCTTTTTGAAAAGGCTGTTTGGAGACGGTTGACGGTTGACAATTGATTCTACTATGAAACTATGAAACTATGAATTGTTTCTACTTTCTTATATGAAACAGTTTCTTCCATGATTTGCATATCTCAGGACTCGTTAATCACCGCTAAGAGAAATGCTGTATTGCACCCAGTTTGAGCCTCCTGAGTGGAAAAACTTTATAGTTTCACTCTTTTGAAAAATGACAGGAAGAAAAGCTTAATTTGCCATAAGGAAGTGGCTCTCGTAACAGTTTCCTTTTCTTGTTTTAATTTTCATGCTGTTTTACTGAGATTCCAAATTTGATCAATGCAGGAAATGGGGTTGAGGAAAACTACTTGCAATTTTATTTTGCAGGCTGTTTCTCTGCTCAAAGCTGCTCTTGTTAAATCCTGCTGGGTTGAGCTCAGAACAAGGGGAAATGATACATTGCATCATGTCCCTTTCTTTGTTTCCTTTCCTTTCTGCTTTTGGCCTCCTGCTCTACTTCCAAGCTTATCCACAGGAAGGTAACTAATCCCTGGAGATGCCTGGTTATCAAAAAAAGGCAAAAGTTCAAATACTTCTCTGTTTGTATCTATCAGACTATCACAACAGTTAGTCTCTAATGATGGCAAAAGGTTGTTTAAGGGTATAGACTTCGAGGTAGGAGCAGGTTTCAGCTTTGCAAGTACTGTGTATTTGATTTATAGTAATGCATCTTCTCCATGTTTTACTTGATAATAAATTTAGAAAGTTTGGGTAAGACAGAGGTAGAATTCCAGACATTATAGGTTATACAGCCTGTATATACTGGTTGTATGAAGATACAAATACCAAAGTAGAGTACATGTTTGGGGAAAGTGTATCAATTTGTATCAACAATTTCACATTAACTTACATATACAGCCTTCCACATGTTTCTAAACAGCATCTTGCACCGCCCTCAACAATTGGATATGTATGATGAGGATGTTTCAGTCATAGTTCAGCAATAATTGGAGACTTCAAACTGTGCACTTATTACTATATAGGGTTTCAGTGACTACATCTTTTGTCCACATGAATACACGCTTATACACCATAACATTTCCTGAACATCTACAGTATAGTTGAACAAATTCCTCAGAAATGTATATATACATTTTTTTTAAAAAAAGTTATTGCTCTCTGTACTGCTACAATGTGACAGAGTTTTTCTGTTATCTTCCTACTTGTAATAAATTTATTTACTTACTAACTAATCCTCATTTGCCCAATATTTTCCAGGTTTCTGCTTAATAAGGCCAAGAGAATGTGAAGAAATACAATACATAATGTCAGCATTCTGCCAGAGCACATCAATAAGTTTATATGCTCTAAGATGTCATTCCTACATGCAAGAACTAGTCAAACGTTAAAACATCTTGGAGTTGATATATATAAATAAATTGTTTTACTGCATACAAGAATGAAGTTTTAAGTATGCAAAAGATCTACTTGCTATTGAACACAAGCCTCAAGCCCTTGTTTCTTTCTTATTCCTATTTGAAATAAATTCTCAAGGCCTGAAAACTAGGTTACAGAAATTTCATTCATAGAACCCTGTTTTTGATGTGAAAATTGTAATGTAGATTTCAGGAGTTTTACAAGAGTCAAATTGCATATATTGTCTATCCGCCAATCTATGTTTTTCTGCTGACGACCTCTTCATTATGCCATTATGCCAAAGCTTCAGGATGATAACTGCATCCTGCACATCTCTGAATTTGTAAAAATAGAGCCCTGTGTCTGGAAGCAAATGTAGTTTAGCATGTATCATTTACTGTTGATGCAAGCACACATAAAAAATGTAGTTGTTTCCAGTTAGGGATTGATGTAACCTGCCTTGTTGAATATTTCACCCTTGAGTCAGCCCCATAGCCAAATGTGGTGGTAGCATCTTCCAATAACAGAAGTAGTTCAAAAATATCAGCCAGAGAAATCTGAATGAAATTCTCATAATTAAGGCAGAAAAACAGAAATCTCTTTCATGTGTAAAGAAAATATTCAAGGAATTGCAGGGCATATTCATCTGAATCAGGGGTGTCAAACTCAATTTCATTGTGGGATGTTGCGACTGCTGACACAGACACTGCAGTCCACACACCCACCTCCCTCCATGCCCTCCCCATGCCCATTGATGACTCATACACACCCCACCTGCAACCACTGCAGCTCCCCCATGGTCACCGCGGGTTTTCTAGAGGCCTCCCTCACCTGCAGCCTGCCTGAGCTCACCACAGGTCGGATTAACACAGGCCACGGGCCGGATGTGGCATGCGGTCCTTGTGTTTGACATATATGATCTAGATCAGTGATTTTCAACCTCAGCAACATTAAGATGTGTGGATTTCTTGAATTCTTCCATTCAATTGTATTGCATGGAATTCTGAGAGTTGTAGTCCATGTATCTTAAAATTACTGATCTAGACTGTCTGACCGCCAAAAGAAAAATCCATCTTTATATACAAAAATAGAAAGCTGTAAGTATTATAGCAGTCAATTTGCCTCTATCAAATTCCATAAAAGCAACAATTCTCCAGGAATCTCTTCCAGCCCTCTCTTCAGCTGCCAGGGACTGTCCTCCAAAACATTTACATATAGATTTTATTTATGTATTTGTTTGTTTATTTGTTTATTTGTTTATTTATTTATTTATTTATTTATTTATTTATGTGTGTGTGTATTTGTTTATTTATTTATTTATTTATTTATTTATTTATTTATTTATTTATTTATTTATATTTGTATACCACCCTTCTCCCGAAGGACTTAGGGCGATGAACAGAAAAGATAAAAATTTAACATTGAACTTTAAAAAACAATATTTACAAAATATGTGATA
>JANHFO010002170.1:189478-199782 GCA_032468095.1 Pareas carinatus
TTTATATGGCTGTGCACCGCCCTGGGTCCCTTCGGGGAGAAGGGCGGTATAAAAATGTAACTAAACTAAACTAAACTGTTAAATTATCTAGTAGGAATACATCATTATTACCTTCTCATCTATCCTGTTACCTTTTACCTATTCTCTTAATTGTATGACAATTAACTTGTTGCTTACATCCTAAAATATAAAATAGCACCCCTGTTTTGACTTACTTACTTACTTATTAATTAATTAATTAATTAATTAATTAATTATGTACAGATAATATGAAATGAGGGAATAAAATAAAAAAACTCAAATTGTTCCAAACTAAAATTTACAATCTTCTCAAAACAATATGGGGGGTTGGGGGAAGGGGGTTTGGCCGCGTGCCATCTCTCGGGACCCCAAGATCTGTCATCAAGATAGGCCCCTGGTGTTGAATGACTTGTAGATTATTAGTATCCTACAACTGTTCCAAACCTAACACAAAAAATATATCGTGTGGCATGAGGATGGTGTTTTGTAACAGGATTAAATGTGTTTTGTGACATGATTGTACTTTATAACATGATGACATGATGAATGTACTTTGATTGTGATTGTATTCATGATTAAGATCGCAGTTTGTCGATTGCAACTTATATGTGCATGACAAGATGAATGTACTTTATGATTATGAATGTATCTTATGACTGTAATCACACTTTGTTTATTGTATGTATGTATAGAGCATGTACACTGGAGACAAATTCCTTGTGTGTCCAGACACACTTGGCCAATAAATACTGATTCTGATTCTGGGTAGAAGTGCATGTATTGCAAAAGAGTAGACAGCAATATCACTTGTGGTTTCTTACTAGCAACGGATTGATAGTGACATTTTTACCTTACCCTACTTCTCACAATTGAAAGTAGTTTACATAATAAACAATATACATATACTATAATATACACATAAAATCTCCAAGAATGGAATTGTTCTCCATGTAGATTTTTATTTTATTTATTTATTTATTTATTCATTTATTTATTTATTTATTTATTTTTATACCACCTTTCTCCCAGAAGGGACCCAAGGCGGTGTACAGCCATCTAAAAGCAACAACAACCACAAACTACAATACACAGAACAACACAATATTAAAAACAATTAAAATATATAAATTAGTATGGCCAAAAATTTAAAAGTCGAATATAAATTCAATTTATAGCCAGATCTAAAAATTTAAAATATATATAATTAATAATTTTAATAAGCGGAGAGGTAATTATAGCAATTTAAATATTTTCCCAAACCATTAAGACTGTTTTCTATATTTTTAATTAATCCTTCCCCTTTAGTATGCACATATTAAACTACCTTTCTGCTCTACATCTAGTAAAGTATACTTAATCCATGAAAAACATAACTTCATTAGCAAAGAAACAATAAATATCCAAATGGAAAAGTGAATGTTCTTAAACCAGTTAACAAATATGTTGCTTCCAAGTTAGAGAACATCAAATAGTTTTCTTTCCAACAATGTACTGAATTTCTAAGATTAGGTTAGGGGAAACTAAGGGAATGATCTCCAAAGCTGTCTAAATGCATCAATCCTATTCATAATTCCACACAAAACATAAGAGTCAATGTTTTGACAATCAGCTTTGTTAATAATTTAGCAGTGTTCAGAAAGAAATAAAAATTTGAGGTCAGTGTCAAATAGGTTTTCATCTTCTTTCACAACATTTGTAATATATAAAGGTGCAATGATTTGGAATTAAGTAATTTTTATTTTCCGGCAGGGAGGAGAGGGGTTCTGTCAAGCAAACTCCCCTTCAGATTCAATGACCAGAGCATGGTGAAAGAGAATTCTCTTCAATGGCAGATCACTTCTGCTTTTCTATGTATGAACAAAAAGATGTTATTTTCTCCATGCACAGAATGGTTTGGTTAGCCCTAAGAGGCATGACTCCATCCATGAAGGGGCAAGACTTAGCAGAAAAGAGAAAGCCTTTTAAAAAGCTCTTAAAAAGAAAAAAATGAAGCAATTGTTTACCAAGAACAATAAACAAAAGCTGCAGGAATAAGCTCAATGTTCATAACCACTAGGTTATGTAAAATTTCATATATCAGGTTGATTTGGATTCTATGTATTGAAAAATCCGAGAAGCTTTTTTATACAAGTAATACTACATTTATTTAATTATTTAATAAACAAATTTATATGACTGCCCAACTCACAGACAGGTGACTCTGGGTGGTTTACATTAGAAACCCATAACAAAAAAACCATAAACTCCATCCTCACCCCCATCGTAGCAGCAACACAATCATATTTATTAGACAAGTTATATATGGCCAAAAGTTTTACATCCATTTAATTCTTTTTAAAAATGGGTCCCTGTAAACTATTATCTCTGAATTCAGGTTCTTCATTATACATTATCTTAGCATTTATATAATGCTAATAATTATTCGGAGGTCAGTAAAATGAGGACCCCGATTGTTGGGGGCAATATGCTGACTGTGTAAACCGCTCAGAGAGTACTGCAAAGCACTGTTAAGCGGTATATAAGTCTAAATAATAATAATAAACTAAATTCACATAGTGGAGTTTTGTCACTGAAGCTAAGCAGATTTTGTTTCTGAATTCATAATGGAGTCTCCTGCAAATGTCATCTATCCTGAACAACTCAGAAGGATATGCTACAAAGATTTAATCAAAGATAAAATATGCATAAAAATTACCTTTAGAGAAAAATCTATCTCATTTCCAGAAGATAATTCTCTTTGAGATTGGATAACATACCATCACATGATTAAGAATGCTACCATACTTTGAATTAATGCAATGCTACTATTAGTTTATGGTTTCTATTATCTATATTAAAAAATCAGGTACTGTAATTGTGGAGGACAATGACACTGAAGACACGAAGACATTATCACTTACAAGTTTTATATGTTTATACATTCAGATTAGGGGCAGTTATTCATAGAATTCTGTTCTGTAAACAACACTTTTATCTGTACATGGATGTCTGTTTTTATGCTACTTTCTTTACAAAATAACTCTCAGCAGGGCTTCCAGATAAACTAAGAACTCTTTTAAAGAAAACAACACTTGGAACCTTAAAAATAGCAATGTATTAAAAGCATGGGAAAGAAACAGCTTCACTTGCAACCGAAACAGTAATGTTGATGCCATGGAAATGTTTCCCAAAAGAGATCCCCCTCTTGCTACTATTCTATTAGCTGGTGGGATATCTAGAAAACATCTTCTAAAAAGAGAAAGTTGTAAAAAAAAATTAAAAAAGAATGTTGCCTGAAATGAGAAAGGTGGTATTATCAAGTTCACCACATATACTAGCTTCAGTGGATGAATTTAAATCAACATTCCCATCATTACAATCTCATATATTTCTTGAAGAGGCAACCACAATGTTAATCTTATAAAAGGAACTAATTTCAGTATAAATAAATTAAAAATTAAGCAAAGCATAATAACAAATTGTAAACAGTTAACCAATACATTACTACGTTTCTTTCCATCAATGTCTGAGAAAAGAGATAGCTTAAGGGGGGGGGGGCTCTTCCACAAGAAAAAGTGCCACAGCACATATGCTCTTCCTGGGTCCCATCAAATGGCATTGTTTGATGAAAAGAACTCAGAGCAGAGAACACAAAGGATTCCAGAATTAATTATAAATTGTAAAGTATAAATAATTAAACAAAAGATCTAAACTGTCATGGCAATTAGTTTTCCAATATATCTTCAATTATTTATTAATTATAAAAAATTACTTAAAAAAACTAGGACTCTCTATTAAGCTTTAAGCAAAGAATATATATTAGGAACCATAGTAAATGCATCATAAATTATTGACCAAAATTATAAGCTATAATAAATTGAATCAATACTAAGAATCTATTCAAATTAGAATATCCCATGTAGTTAAAACACACATCTTATATAGAGAAAAACTGAAAGCCTATATTAAGTCCCAAAATGGTTTCTAATCAGAACTGAATTACACATTAGATTTGCTTTTAAGGTACAATTAATCTGTACATAAAAATATATTCCCATAATTTATGTCCTTATAGAAGTTAACGTTTAGTTTAAAGTATACTACGAAAACTATATGGTTTAGTAAAATTTAATACAATGTAATAATAATATTGATGATTGGCTGGGCTATGTCCAAACGGGGAACCTCTTTTCCATAGCCAGCCATGCTTCAGCTATACACACTTGGCCAGTTCTCTCTTCCGTTATTAACTACTATGTGAGGTGAAATTTATTACAAACTAACTAAGTATTAAACAACAAGACACAAGCTTGGGTCAAAGGGGGTCTGATGACCAGGTATTGGGTAGAATCCAGGAGGCTGGAACACAAATAAATTTAAAACACCAAGATTGTCTTCCCTGAGTGGCCCACCCTCAATCTCCCAACATATCTCCCTCTCTGAGTCATCACTAGGATGTTACTACCCACACTTTCTTCTCCAAGTAAGACAGTGTCTTCTTAGCCGAGGCATCCCTCCCCCAGATACAGATGGCATATTTGAATAATAGTTGGACAAATTAGTTTCACAGCCACTCCTGCAAAGCACTCAGCAACCCTCTCATACAGCATGCTAGTCTATGGGGTTAAAAAAACTACTACTGTTTGATGCAGTAATTATAGTGATTATTTATTTGTTACCTGCCTTTATTATTTTCACAAACGACTCAAGGCAGCAAACATATCCAACATACCTTTCTCCTATTTTCCCTGCAACAAACCTGTTGAGGTAGATTGGGCTGTGAGAGTGACTGAGCCAAAGTCACCCAACTGGCTTTCATGGCTAAGGCAGGACTACTTTCTAGCCTGGTGTCTTAACCACTAGACCAAATTACTTCTCCAATTAAGACCAATAAGATCCATTCAAGTTCAAATTCAGCACAAAAACTCACTCTGTACCACTTTAAGACAGCTATTATGTCTTATCCACTCTACATCACAGCATTCTTATGGATATAAAATTGAAGAAAGGTACAATGCCTTGTACAACCTAAAAATATATCTAGATAAATTATTCTTGACAAATCCATGCTGAATCCTAACAGTCAACACATTATTTTCTAAATGCTTGCAGTAAACAGATTCTTGTAGCCTTTATACGATATCATAATAGTTTGCCTCGTGAAGGGCCAGGCTGGGCAGGCTTTCAGATAGAGGAAGGAAGAGGCAAAGCCAGCTGGGAGAAGCAAGGCCAGCTACACAGGAAGGCAAGTAGAGCACAGGGTGGCTAAAAGGGCAGACATGCAGAAGAGTAAGGTGGCTGCGGGGCGTTGAAGGGCTCCTGAAATTGTAAGTGCAAGTGGACTGCAAAGCACCCAAATGTTGTGTGATTATGGGAATGTTGTAATGGCTATAACTTCACAGACCATGTATAACTACCATTTGTTCACCACCCGTGACTTTGAATGGTCACAGAATTGTTATTAAGCAAAAATTACCTATACACTGCTTCGTGTCCAAGAATATTTATTATTTAATTATTGGAATAACCCCCAAAAGGAAGTCAAGTCAACACACTCCAGAAAAAAAAATCCAAACATTTTGGTGCTTCCAACATTCTGTGCACATCACTAAGGTAAAGGTAAAGGTTTTCCGATCAGTTGTGAATGGCAGTAGAGCACAGTGCTCATCTCCATTTCTTGGTCAAAGGAGCCAGCACTGTTCGAAGACAATTTCCATGGTCATATGGTCAGCATGACTATACACCAAAGAAAACGGAATGTTATCTCCTCACCAAAACGGTATCTATTAATCTACTTGCATTTGTATACTTTTGAAATGCTACGTGGGCAGGAGTTGAGTAAGTAGTGGAAGCTCACCCTGTTGCGTGGAGCTCGGGTCTCAAACTCAGCCTGTCAGCTTTTCGGCTGACAGCCTCAGCATCTTTAACCACTGAGCCATCGCAGTTAAATAATACATCACTAAATATTACTTAATACACATTTTTCAGAAAGCAAGCTGAGTATTGGGAATATATTTAAACAAATATAGTATATACACATGTGTCTCAAACAACATAGGTTGCTAACTCATGGAATGGAAAATATAGTGTGGTACTATTCACAACCTAAATGCAATGGATTGGGCAGAACAAAGAAAAGGGGCAATGAGGAATGCCAATAATTCAATGATGACCTCTAAATTACTTATAAAACCTCACAACATTCTTGTATATCATAGTTCATCTGAATGGACTATTGTTTGTGTTTATTTTAATATTTCAATGAAAGACACTACAAAGTTGAACCTGAAGATCTGCCATTCTATTCAAATCTACAGAGGTTCTGTAACTTAAAACAACTTATAAGTAGTTTCTTTTTAATGGAAAGTTAATGAACCAAAACCCAAATAATTACAAAATTATTGCAACCACTGCATGCAATCTTGGTTTCAACAGTAACCATCTGCTGTCATACAGAAAGAGTTGTGTCAGAATACTATATGGCAGGGTGAGAACCCACTGTAGTACCCAGCAAGCTAAGCAACTAGACATAAGGTACCTATGTGAACAATACAGGTAGAACTGCTACCCATCAGCATTTATTACAAGATGCCTGCATAATACACAAGGAAGAGAAAAGAAGAAAGGTGGTCCAGGACCAACTATATGGCACATCCTGCCAGAAATTAAAAACATTTCAGAAGCAGTAGAGCACAGCTTCCGAAATCTGCAAGTGGTCATCACACACTGCTCAGGAGTTACCATACAAGGACAAACCATGCATTGCAAGGATAACTTGAAAGTGCGAGATACTTCTAATGTAATCTACCAGATCCCTTGCATGAATTGCCTTGTGACTATGTAGGACAGACAGGAAGGAAGCTAACTACCAGATTGCAAGAACACAAGCGAGCAGTCAGACAAGACGACCCACACTCATTAATAGCCTCACACTGCAATGAACAAGACATACATTCAATTTTGCAGCTACTAAGGCTGTTGGCATTGCAAATACAACGAGGACCAAGGAAATTATTGAAGCCTGGGAAACAGACCCCTTGTCAGTCAGCAGAGAGCTGATTTACCACCAGCTTATTGAGTATTTAAAACCCAAGGACTTGGCAGCACAAAGAAAAAACAGCCAATTCCTGGCCATCAACACACAAATCAATTTACAGATGTGTTTGCATACCCAAGGCGGCAAATAAATTTAATAATTAAATAATACCCCCTATCCCTAAAATAAAAATCATGTGTTTTATCGCCTAACTAAAAGCATAAATTATGAATGCAGATTCTCACCTTTTTCCCCCTGGGTTGGAGGATTTTTTTTAATCCCGTAACTAATGAAACTATAGGGGCTACATTTTCATGTCTTCCACTTCATAATTTTAGAAAACCATTTTTGGCAATTGTGATAAAAAATTGCAAGTCACAAAAACAGGTTTGGATGCTACACACAGCTCTAAGACCTCAGGGGACCATTTTTCCTCTTCATTAATTTATCATGCCCATGCTGTTGAATACTTTTATAAATGCAGATTATCACCATTTGCACCATCACTAATTTGCATCTAATTAGTCTTTCCCAATCCAAACCCCCCCTCCACTCTAACACCACAAAAAGCCTCCTGTAAAAGTGGCTATATGGGCTACAGACAGCCAAACTTCAATAGGTACATAATTCATCTAAACCCATTAATAAAGTAGAAACAATCCACTTTGGGCTGAGCAGCTCAAATTGAAATCCTTACAAAGGTATTAAATGTAGTATATAAAGTTTCACACAAATCATGTTTCCTACTTTATTAGTAGAGCTCTTACTTTCTGGAGAATTCTGGAGAAAATATAGAATACAAATGTCGTAAAAATGTAATATATTAAATTTTTGAAGTTTTATGCCTTTTTAAAATATTTTTTATTTATTTTAATAACCATCACAGCCATTTTAGAAAAATGATAAAACCTATACTTATAGAGATGGGATGGCAGAACTGAGAATTTGATCTAAAAAAGTGTACATTAATTTTACTGGAATTAAAAGTTACTGTGTTTGCAATTGACAAGAACTGCAATTCATTTCTACCATTTTTTCCTTATATACTCTTAATTGCAACTCCTTATTTATTTGAACAAATTAATGTTCTAACATGTTCTACTGTTCTGTCTTACCCTCAAGTTCTTGCTTCAGGTACTACAAAAATTTATAAACATGAATCCCAACAGAACATTTTTGTTTATATTTGCTGAAATTCTGAGACACATACAGGTGGTTCTTGTTTATCAAAAACTCATTTAGCAACCATTCAAACCTATAATGGTGCTGAACCAATGATAGTTCCTGTACTGTGGTTCAATTTAGTCATTTGAGTATGATTTGCAATCTTCCCTACTGTCTTATCACAAGCAAAATCAGGCAGGAAGTTGCAAATCACAATTACTCAATTTATGCTTTTATTTCTAAATGACAGTTTATGATCCCAATTATCATTGTTAAGCAAAGACTATCTATAATTAATAAGACTGTATGCCACAAATTTTACATACAAATGTTTCAGTTAAGAACAAAATGAAAAATGGAAAAGCCATCACAATTTGTCATAAAGCTATGATAAATATTTTTTCCTGTGAATGTTTGAAACTAATGCCTCACTAAGAATTTCTGGAGTTTTTTAAATTTCAAAATGTAATAAGCACTTTCAAGTTTTGAGATGCATTTTCAAATGTGCAGCAAGAATAAAATGATATACATCTCTCTTTGGATCATGGTCTCAAATATACGGTTAATTTATTACACTGCACCTAAAACTATATGCATGTCCTTTTCTTCTAATTAAAACTAAGGTTGCATATTCCTTTGAGTTCAATCTCAAAAACAGGCTTCAGAAGCATGAATATACCTTTCTGAGGGTATATATCACCCCAGTAGTTTTCTAAGTTTGCATAGCTACCCATCAAAGTTGCATATTCCATAACATTGGGGAAAGACACAGCTGCTTTTAATGTTTCAGACCATTACATGAATACTTTGAAATACTTTCTTGGATGCAAATCCAAATCACTGAATAGTCATTTTAAATAATATGAATATATGTCCTTTTTAACCTTTTGATAAAGCCTGAATAATACCCCAACCCAAATATCCACAAATTAGATTGTATATTTATCAGGAAGTAGAACTATAGGGAAAGGAATGCTTTGAGCAATACAGGAACATGAAAACAGAAAGTTGTAAGAAGTAAATTTCAACTTAAATCCCATATATCTTTTAGTGTAAAAAATGTTATGTACTTACTAAAAAAGTTATTTGCTAGACATCATTTAATATCTGATTTAAGGCTTTAAAGTAATTAAATTGGTAATTATAGGAAATTATTTAAAACTACGGTTTAAGTACTCCAACTTATATTTTATTTAATAAGTATATGTAATTTATACTTAGAAACAGGAAAACCACACAAACTACAAAAATTCTACTTACTTCTGAATTAGATTACTCTGTCCATCTTATATGAGGTAGCACTGGATTCTGTTGAAAATAAACCTGCAAGATTTAAAACACTGAAGCATTAAACAAGCAAATGCGCTTTCTGTTCTAATTAAATGTGTAGTTTTTGGGTTAAATAGAAATAGAAGCTAAATACAAATTTATAAATCATTATTAATCAGTTCTTAGTGATAGATATCAAATTAGTTAACAGATGTTCTGGAAGCCCAGTTAAAACTTAAGAACTAATTCTATTTCTAATTAGAACTAATTCTAATTCTATTTTGTACAAGATTCCACACCTTGCCTTTAGTCCTAATCAACACCAATTATTAATCTGTCTACTGGAAACCATCACTAACATAACCCAGATAGGGAAGAGTCTATGAAATACTAACATTATGGAGGCAACCAAGTTTCCACATTTTGGCTCAGCAATGCTCTCTAAAAAAGGTAGCAAAAAGAGGTTTTCATAACAAAGCTTTGTTGAGTGAAATCATACACCTCACACAATGTGCTAGGAAATACTATGCTGCAATGCAACAACTACCGTGTTTCCCCGAAAATAAGACATCCTCCGAAAATAAGACCTACCTACATTTTTGCCTCTCGGAAGAATATAAGGCATCCCCCGAAAATAAGACCTCCCCGGCTGGGCTCCTTCCAGGGCTGCGAATTCTCCGCGCAAGCGTTCCCAAAGCACTTTAAAGCCGATTGAAAGAGCGGGAATTTGGAATCCTGCAGGTTTCAGCCAGCCGATCTCTCTCAACCTGCAGGATTACAAATTCCCGCTCTTTCAATCGGCTGTAAAGCGCTTTGGGAGCGCTTGCACGGAGAA
>JANHFO010002170.1:202324-228655 GCA_032468095.1 Pareas carinatus
AAAGAAAGACAGAAAGAAAGAAAGAAAGAAAGAAAGAAAGAAAGAAAGAAAGAAAGAAAGAAAGAAAGAAAGAAAGATGGTAGGAATCGTCCAGACATTACCTTGCAATTTGGATCTGAAGCCCAGTTCATTTCTATATCCATTTTCAAGAACAGAAGAATCCTGTTTAGGGTTCTATTTGCTAGGCTAGCACTCTATACAATTGCACTGTGTTGCCAGCAGCAGACAACCTTTTGCCTGTAGTTTGAATCCTGATAAAACAGGCTTCAGGATCATGTGCAAATTGGTGCACAAAAGAGTTCTTCGCACACATATTTCCCACTGCAGATTGTCATGCTGTATTTCTGGGTAATCAACATCTTTACAGAGCAGAAGGGTTGCTCCTCACCGCTCTTGTGTGAATAATGCTCCTGAATGGGCAATGGATATATAAATAAAGTACACTATGCCATAACTTAACAAAGACTGACCGTATTCAGCTTAGGAGTACCTGAGTAGGTATCACCTCTCCTAGGGTAGGCCAGGTCAAGAGATAGACAGTGGAGGGATTTATTTATTTATTAAATTTATATGCTGCCCATATCACTAGAGAAGACTTTACACATTTGCAGAGTGCTTAACTTTATTGTATAAAATTTAATGTTATTACATTATTCTGTTTTTAATTTTGAACATATAAATCTAAATAAATAAATAAATAATATTGTATGTATTGTATGTATACATACATACACACACACTTACATACACACAAACACAGAATGGAAAGCATTATATTTAGTACTCAGTTAGATGCATATAAATAACCAATCTTAAAGCAAATCAATCACAGGTCAAGAACAGTTAATAGTGATACCTTAATTATTTCCTCCCACCTCCTGAATTATCACTGACAGAACACTACAGACGAGTAATCCAATGCATTTGTTCTACAGAACTAGCATAGATATTAATTGCTCATTCTGAGCTGTGAATAGCAACACCCATGGAAGCCACTATTTCAAAGTACAGAAAGATAGCTTGAGTATATCCAGAGATGGAACAGGGGGAAATATAATATTGATTGCAACGATCTAATACATATTGATTTTATGGAAGACAACGTTGAAAAGACACTACACAATCTAAAACCATCCCTATCTATTGGTCCTGATGGATTATGTGCATACATCTTAAAAAAACTCTCCACCGCTATAGCCGAGCCATTAAGCATAATCTACGAGATATCATTCAGATCCAGCACTTTGCCTGACTTATGATCATTAGCTACCGTCATTCCTATCTTCAAAAAATGAGACCCTATCCTAGTTGAAAATTACAGACCAATCTCATGTTGTGTCACCTGCAAAGTCATGGAATCAATCATCAACTAATCCATTATCCTCCACTTAGAGTCAAATAACCTACTAACAATCAGTTTGGCATCAGAAAAAAATTGTCCTGTAATTTACAACTCATACACTGCAAAAACATCTGGACTACACAACTTGACCAGGCAAAGCAATAGATACAATCTACATTGACTTCAGCAAAGCCTTTGACTCAGTAGTACATGACAAACTACTATTAAAACTACGACCTTACAGCATTTCTGGATCACTACATAAATGGATAGATGCATTCCTGTCAAACAGACAACAAGTAGTTAAAATAAGGAATGTTATATCAAACCCTGCACCAATTAACAGTGGTGTCCCCCAAGGCAGCATTCTAGGACCCACACTATTTTTAATATACATAAACGTTCTTTGCAATCACATAAAAAGCAACTGTGTCCTCTTTGTTGATGACATAAAACTATTCACAACCACTGACAACACTGGTTACAATGTGACCCTGACTATGTGTATGAATGGTCAAACAATTGGCAACTTCAAATCTCTACCAACAAATGTTCTGTCCTACACATTGGTAAAAAGAATCAAAACACTAAATACAAACTGGGTGGATACAACCTCAAAGACAACCCTCACTCCGTCAAAGACCTAGGAATAATCATCTCAAAAGATCTAAGCCCCAGAGCTCACTGTAACAGCATTGCAAAAAAGAATTAAGAGTTGTCAACCTAATTTTGAGAAGCTTCTTTCTGGTAATATTGAACTGCAAATCAGTTCATATAAAATCTTCGCCAGACCAATTCTTAAATACAGCTCATCCACCTGGAATCCATACTGTTTAACAGACATTAATACAATTCAACAAGTCCAGAGGTATTTTACTAGAAGAGTACTCCATTCCTCAGCCCGCAATAGAATACCTTTTGCCACCAGGCTTGAAATTCTGAACCTAGAAAGCCTAGAGCTACGCCACCAGGGAAGGTCCTCTCATTCTGCTCTGGGATCTCATAGAACTTCATAGCAACACTAATACTAAACTGAACTCTCATTTCAGAAGCAAGTGGAAGCTTCGGTAGCAAAAGAAAACAACAGGTCCTCCACTCCTTGAGACAGTCCAGATAGTCCTTCACTTACAACCACAACTGAGCCCAAAATTTCCATTGTTAAGCAAGGCAGTGTTAAGTGAGCTTTGCCTCATTTTACAACCTTTCTTGCCAGAGTTGTTAAGTGAATCAGTGCAGCTGTTAAGTTAGTAACATGACGGTTAAGTGAATCTGGCTTTGCCATTGACTTTGCTTGCTAGAAGGCCGCAAAAGGTGATCCCATGACCGTGGGATACTGCAACTGTCATAAACATGATTCAGTTGCCAAGCGTCCGAATTTTGCTCATGTGACCATAAGGATGCTGCAATGGTCATAAATGTGAAAAATGGCCATATGTCACTTCTTTCAGTGCCACTGTAACTTTGAACAGTCACTAAAGAAATGGTTGTAAGTTGAGGACTACCTGTATGGCGGAACATTTGGGTTAAAATTTTCATAAGATTCTTGCTTCTAATGAAAATGAAAACCAGCTTTTAAAAAGCCAGGGTGTCCTCTTGGTCACAGGGAAGAGGCAACACTGAGTCTTGTGAATGAGACATCCTGCCCAGATTCTACTGCTGGTATGGGGTCACATCTGATACAATTCAGTTTTCTGGTAGGAGATGCTGGAATCTTAGCATCCCGAAACTATGTTTAAAATCAAAACAAGGTCTAGAATGGTTCCTAAAATTAAGAATACTCTTGAGGAAAAGAAAAACTGCCTTACTGCCAAGCACAACAGCAATGCATATAAGTCAGTGGACGCTTCCAGTGACCTAATCGGAAAAAGATGTTTTCAAACCTAATGGAAATTTCAGAAGGGAATAAAAAAACATTTGGGTGGATGTTGATCTAAATTTTAAAAAAAACTAATTTGAAAGTCTGGGAATGGTGTTAGCTGTTAGTTATTGCTTCCATAATAATACAGCCTCAAACTACAAACACTGGTAATTGGGATCTTCACAAATTTAATAGTAAGACCAGATTTATCAATAAATGTACTGTATCCTTGGTGAAGAGTCACAGCCATTTCTGGCACTGCAATGGGCGTGCCTGTATAATAATTTCATTTCTAAACCTCTTTTTGTTTCATGCATATATATTGCACACAATGTGTGAAATGACCCATACTAACCTCTTGGCCATAAAACAAATACTCCACATAGGTATTCACACCATGGGTTCATTGCTTTACAGTTATTTTGGGGCTGCTTTAGATTGCAGCGGAATGCTCTTAACATTTTCTAAGCTAAAGCAAGATGGATTGAGTAGGCAGGAAAAACAAAATATTAATCTAAATACCCTGCATTTATTTACTTTTTTTAACAATCAAAAAAGTGAAACACCTACTGGAAAGGGGCAGAGTGGCATGAGCACAGGAATAGCCAAGGAATGCTCCAGCAGTGCCTTAGGGAATCCTATAGGTTTCCGTCCCCCAGAAAGGTGCAGACTGAAAAAAAATACTGATAAATGTAGATTACATCATCCCCTGTTAGCTGCTTGCTAGTACTTGACCCCTGCCCACAGCAGTGGATATGCCATAGTGTGATGGGTATGGTTGGATATGATCTGCTAAGCTTTAAATATAGCAAGGCACTTGTATTCTCCTAAAGCAATCCAAGGGTTATTTGAGTACTTTCTCAGAAGGAATACAAGCAGACAGGTAAGAGAAGTAAGCAAAAGATAGATAAAATCTGAGAAGAGCTGTTGATAACCGGATAGGATAAAAACTGAGAGAAACGGTCTGCAGAAATAATAGGATAAACTTTGGAAACCTTATGATAAACATTCAGTACTTAAATGCTCAGAAGAACCTATATTGATGTACCTCTAAATCAGTTTCTATCCAATATAGTATTGTCTGTCCATACAATATTATCGTTACATAAAATGTTACTTGTACTCATCAGTTATTCTTCAAATAAACAAAAACATAATACTACTTCACACCCGCCATACATCTTGGATACTAGGCTACCAGGCAAAAAATTGATAAGGACATTTCAAGAAGGGCAACGTTCTCAGGTAATAGCCAAGAGACTGTAAAACATATTGTTTGTACCACTAGTGAAATGGGTTGCATTTTCCTACAATTAGTTATGAGAGGTTTTGGTGTCCAGGATCAAAACTAGCCTAATTTTGAAAGTAAGTTGATAGAAAGGGAATTGCTCATCTTGACTGTCACCCTTCCAGAGATATCTAGTTGTTGAGTATTATGGAAACTATACATATATGCTGAATGCAAAACTACAGCCTAATTCACAAGTTTGTTGGTTGGTCAAATCCAGCAGGACTCTTGTTACATTCCTTTTGCAAAAATGGTGTGAAAGATGCTGGGATTTTTCAGTGGGAATATATATGGTAGCAAAATGATCACCTCATGTTTAATGTATCAAGGTACCAGCTCTAGATCTTCCTGATGGAGATTCCAAAAGTCTCTGCCACATCAAGTGTGGGGAGAGGAGGGGAGATTAACAGAAGCAGAATGCTTTGACCTAGAATCAAGGACCTAAAGAGTGAGTACAAAGTCACATGAATTACGAACCTTAATCATCAAAGGAGATCATTCTATTTACTAATAGTTCTAATAGTTACAAACTCATCAAGAAAGTTCTTTAAATAGCTATTGAAAAGTAGGGAGATAACTGATGTTCATTAAATAGTCTGCTCCTGTTTTCCTATAACCTTTTCACTCTCTTGATTGATGATGTATTCTTGGAAACTTGATCACTTCCAATTATTCTGAATCTTCAGTTAACCATAACCTTATTTCCATCACGTAAGTTTGCATTTTTCCCATCATGATTCTCCACACAGCTGGGTTTGCTTTTCATGTGACTGTAAGAAAAATAATTTCTGGTTCTTGTGGTTTCATGCATTACACTCAAGGATGTTGGCTGCATTTTGTACACCTGCTACTCAATCCAGGAGAGCATCTGCATACAATAGAGATATCTGTTATCAGTGGTTCTGAAAAGAGCAGCAACTTCATATTCTCCATGGGCCTGCCCTGAAATGTATTTGGTCAGTTGACCTTTTTTTGCCCTCAACTAGTGATAAAATCTGGCGTTCAAAAAGTTTTTACCTGATAGCAGATAAATCACAAGCGGAAAAGGAAAGATGAGGCTTTTCAAACAGGTTAGCCGGCAGACCTATTACTGTTGGGGTTTATTTCCTCCAGCCTTTGAATGGAGAATGTTACAAGCAAACATCGTCTGCTCAGAATCAGAATCTATTGGCTAAGTGTGTCTGGACATAAAAGGTATTTGTCTCCTGTGTACATTCTCTATACCTACATACATACAATAAATAAACTGTGATTACAATCATAAGATACATTCATAATCATAAAGCACATTCATCTTGTCATGCTCATGAAAAATTAAGCAGGGCCGGAGCGCGTTGACACTTGGGAACTGGGAACTTTCGACAGGGAAACTACACAAGGCAAACCGCTTATTGCATGCATCCCCCACCCTCAATATATATATATATATATATATACCGTATATACATGGAGACGGCCCTTCCATACTGTCTCGGCCAAGCTCTGTGTAGAAACGTGCGCAACTTCCTGTTTAAAGACACCCGCCTCTCTCCAGAGAAGTTACCCGGCTTTGCCAGGCGGTCCTTGCCACCAGCTGCCGGGAGGCTTTCGCTTTCATTTCCCCAGGATGCAAACCCGCGGCGCTGCAGCGAAGCAGAAAAGAAAGCGAAGGAGAGACGGTAAGTTTCTCTAAGTATGAAAGTGCAAGCAATACCCGGGAGGAGGGTTAGATGTTATGGAAGGAGCATCAAGGGTGGGCTTAGCGCCGACCGATCGCTCCCCTCCCTCTTGTTCCGGAACGGCCTGGGCGCGGGGGGGAGGAAAGGGGTCTTCAGAGATGCGCGAAGGGAGGCTCGGCGCCGGACGGACAGACGCCGCAGCGACGCAAGAAAGGGCGCGCCCGTTGGGGATGGATGGGAAGGTTGCAAGCGAAGCAAAGAAGCCCCGTCCTAAACTTCAACCCCTCAAAAGTGTTTCAAGCCGTTGTTAACGGGCGCGTCCCGCCACCCTTTATGCGCTGCGCCGCACCAAAGACACGCGGCGCGCTGCTTTCCGACGAGCGAAGGCGGGAGGCCTGCCCTGAGCTCCACCGTTCGGAATGGACAGCTCCAAGGCCCCGCTCATTCTGCTCCCGGTCCCAGAAGCAGCTCGTCGCGCGTTCCCGTCGGTGCTTCGGTTCACGCACCGTCCGGACCCGCGACGAGATGGGGTCCGCTGCGGGAACCCGCTGGGAAAAGGGGGCTGCAATTAGGCAGGGCTTGGGAAGCGAGATTAACAATCCAGGATCCCACCCAGCAGCTTTTAAAATGTTTTCTTTTGGGGTTTGATTGACTGGTTTTAAACGGGGGCGCGCGCCTTTAGTATCTCTGTTTGGACCCGAGCATCTCGCCCAGAATGAAACTTTCCCACCGACTTCCATATTGGCGACGAGGGAGAGTGAAACGGGACTGTTAAATGGCGCCTTTAAAGAGGGTTGGGATCCAGTGGGCGAAGCCCTGCGTTCCGGCGCGTTTTCCCGGTGTCCTTGCCTATCCAAAGAGTCGTCCTGTGGAAAGGAACATGGGATTTAACATCCAACACTTAGATAGGTATTATAATCTGATGTTTCTCAACTTCTACAACTCTTAAAATGTATAGACTTTTAACTGGCAGAATCCTCCAATCAGCCTGCAATGGAATTCTGGAAGATAAGTAACCATGCATCTTAAAATTACTGAGGATGAGCTGCACCAATTCTTGTGAGTTCACCATTCTTGTCAGACTAGAAATACCATGAATTAAAGCTTTCAGCACTCTTTAGGAAAAGTGTAAGGCTGGCTGTTCCCTGGATGTTGCATCTTTAATTCCCATAATCTGGAACGCATCCTCTGCTTTTCTGTTTTATTTAAAGCAATGCTTTCTACTGGTTTCTGAGTCTTTCTAATTCAAAATATTCTATACAGTGGAGTGTCAAAGAATGAGTTTTATATATCAACCTAAACTAATGTTGTAATATAGTACTTCGGTTAGCTGACAAAGGACTTGATGTGCTAAGGTGTAGGCAGCTCAGAAATCATGTCACTCAAATTATACTGAAATGTTTAATCTAGGTCAAACAAGTAACCGCAAGCTCCCAATCCTTGTTGATGTTCTTCATTCTATGTCAACAGTTTAGTAAACTTACTATGAACAAGTGTCTGCATTGTTATGCTTATGCCATGACTTATGTATTCTAATTAAAAGGGTGTTGTTGTTATGCTTTTAAAATGGCCTTTCAGTTCCATCAATCCCATGGTAATTCAAAATTAAACTAAATATTGGTAGAGAAGTTAATAATGACTATTTGTGATGTTCTTGATTCTACTGGAGAGTTCTAAGTAATAATATGTATAGTATCCATCATAGAAGTCACAGATGTTTGGAAATGGATATCCATTACTAATGAGAGCTCTTAAAAGCAAATTGTTTTACTAATTTGAGCTCTGCTAAATTGCATTAGTTCCTGAATTCAGAAGAGGGTTTAAACAGTACAGCCTCCTTTAAATTGACATAAATACTGGCAACCTGGTTAATGTATTTATGTTGTTTTCTTAAAGTACGGAAACAGTTCATTATTCTGGGATTTCTTTTGACTTCTTAATCTAGGGTAGAAGTGGGAATTCTGATCCAAGTACCAATAAACCCCAACCTGCCTAAATATTTCAGATCAATCAAGGCAGCTAAGTTTTTCTCCCTTATTGGATAGGAAAGGGAGAAATAATCTTTGATGAAAAGGATTGAATTGGAAGATACAAACTTGCTATTTCTGTCTTTCCTCTTTTTGTATTGGTCAGTATTTTGAATAATTTGACATTTCTACAAGTGTTTATTACATGAACCAGGAGCTCACTGCTCAAGAAATAGGAAGTTAACTCCCTTAAATTTCAAAATGATTGCCACCCACATCAGATGAAGGTGTTTATGAAGGTGTTTACGTTCCATTAAAGTGGAATGAACCCTGAGGTTTGAAACTTAGAATGTATAATGGACAGAGAACAAGTTTGACAAGGACTAGAAACTTTTTACAGCTGTACCTTTATGGATTCCAGGGTAATCGTTTCTGCCTCCCTCCCTATGGAAAAAATGAATTATAACCCTTCCCAGATTTAAACAAGTGTATGATTGAAGTATGTATATGTATAAACAAATGGACTTTATATACAATCTATCTTTAAGCTAATATATATGTGTATTACACATTTTAAAATAATGACTATTATTTATTCAGAAGCAAAGTACATCTTACTGAGGTGGATGAAAATGTTTTGAGGTAATCTGTTAACAGGGTTGGTCTGCCATCAATCTATTAACCTGATGGGCAATTGTAATGTGCCAACTCATCCTTTTTCCCTTTTCTTGCTTGAAAGTAATTATTCCCCTATGATTTTCTTACTCTTAAGTAGCTACACCTTCCCTGGAAAGCATCCAAGCATCTCCTTGGCAAAGAGACCAAATCTAGCTATCTCCTTTGCTCTCTTAGCTAGTGATACTCATTTTTATTATTTGCAGATTTATTGGCTAAATAATCTTTTTAGCCTTTTAGTATGTGATTGTGGCGTTCTACTCAACAGCCATGGGCTTCTCTAAGAGCATTTGAAGTTACTCACTCTTATACCAGGGAAAAACTGTAAAATGCATAAACAATTTCAGCCAGCAATTTCTATTGTGAAAAACATAGTAAGAAATGGAAGTTAAATGGAACTGACAAAGTCAAGACAAAATCTGAAAGACCAAGAAAAAAAGCTCTGCTAGCTTTTTAAAAACTGGTCAGTTTGGCAAAACAGAATTCACAAATCACTACTAAGCTTAGCTGATACTGGAGTAGTTTTCTACAAGTTTAGCTCAGCAATGTTTTTACAACAATGATTTGCATTGAATGGTTCTCAGAAGGTAGCCTTTCTTCCTTTCTTTCCATTTTATCACAAAACTCATTGTCTAAAGTATGCAGTAGGAAACTGAAATGTTTGGAACTAAGTGCTGGGACTGATGAGTTAAAAGATATAGGCCAGAATCACATACATTTCAAGAAAAAGGGTGAAACATTTGGAGAAAAAACATGAAGCATTTGAAGAAAAAAAAATCTTGCTAACCACCAAGCATCAGGGTGGCTCTCTTATGCTTTGGGGTTGTGTGGCAGCACCAGGAATATTATGCAAGTGATAGGAAGAATGGATTCACTTCAGTGTCAACATATCCTAGAAGCTAATGTCTATATTCAATGAACAAAGTAGAGCAGACATTTCAGCAACACTCCAAGTCTCTACAAATCAACCAGGCATTACAGAAAAGAAAAACAACAGTTTTCGTACAGTATAGCCTCCACAGTTTCCAGACTTGAATATTACAAAATATCTGTGTAGAGATCTCAAGGGCCTCTCGTGAGATGGGCAACTACTGTATATAAATGTGATTGATTGATTAATAAATAAATAAAAATGCAGTAAGGGCAAGAAGTTTAATATCTCTGAGCCAGAGATATTATACCAGAAGAATTGTACCAGAAGAAGAGGGGAAGAAAAATTAAATATAGGAACAAGAAGACTTGATTACCAGGAGCAAGAAACACTTGGAAGATGTTATTTCTGCTAAGAGAGGAGTTACACAGTGAAAGGGTATCTAAACATATGTACCTGTCATATTCATGGTTTTCTAATTCTGAATCTGAACAACTGCTCATAAAGAGTAAACAAGTATTCACATTTATAGAAATATGCCATGTATAAGTAACTTTGCACCATGTAAGAGATGTGTCTGCTTCCATTCACATACAGATACATTAAAAATGCTATTCAACAACATTCTGGGATAAACTATGAAGTCAAAATTTTAATGCTTCATAAAGTTATTTTTTTACGTTGAAGACTGCATTGGATTCAGATGAATTCTGAGTTGAATGGCTATACTGCATCATTCTATACTCCCAACCAAACCAGGATCTCCGTGAAGCATTCAAATGTGAATAAAATTTTTAAAGAGGCTTCCAAATTATCTGATGAATTTGAAGACTGCATAAGGAAAGTCAATTTGTCTGAGACCATTTAATAAATAAAATAACATAAATTGTTCAAAAAACATTTACATACACAATTGCATTGCAATCTGTTTTATAGGCTAAATAAGTTAATTTTAGAGATCTAAAAATCTATAGTTTCCTACCACTTTTCCTTTAGTGCTTCTAAACTGGTGGTTCCAGGTATACCTGTGAAAATACATTATGCAGCTATTCTGACTTTTCTTCCTCAATTTTTGTGGAAAGAAAAAAATATTCTATGATGGAAATAAAAGTGTAGGGGAATAAACAGAATACATTGTAAGCAGGAATACAAGGATATGTGATGTCCCCTTGGTTACAGAAATATGGGAATATTTCTGGTGGCGTTAGAAAGATACTGGTTGGGAACAGGAATGCACATTTTACTTTATGTGCAGATAATGCTGAATTGTTGACAGAGAACCTGAAAGACCTGCAGTGAGTATTAGAGGAAGTGTATGATACAAGAAGGAATAGGATCTGAAACTGACTTTTGAAAATATAGGTAGCTATATCTGGCAGGGAAAATAGCATTATTATAAGTTATATTTAAATGGTGGAACAGCTAGACCAAGCAGATGAATTTGTGTAACTTGGGAAAATGTTGACAAAAAATAGGAAATGGAAGAAGAAATGATGAATGTGTAAAGGCTGGAAGGATAATGGTTAATATGCCGCCTGTTGGAAGGAAGGAATATTTGTTGAAAAAAGCAAAAAAATGCTTTCATACAAGAGTGGGCTTCTATTGATTGTTAAATGGATGAGGTGGATATGTTAAGAGAATCATAACAATCAGTTGATTGGAGCAAAAAGAGGATACTTAAACATAAGTAGGCAAACAAAAAAGAAGGGTCAAAAATGTCCAAGTGCTCTGAATTGAATGTGGATAGGTACAGGAGGACATGAATAACCAGTATGAAAGAAGTACACTGAAGTGGTATGGTTCTACAAAGAGAATGAATGAGGACTGAAGTGTAGAACAGTAAATGACTTAAGAATAGTGAGAAAATAGTCCTTTGATGGATTTGATGAGATCCTGAAAAGAGGGGGGGGAGGTTTGAGAGAGAAAGTAGGATGTGGAAGTTAAGTTATGAGGATAGAAACCCAGGGACCAAGAGTCTAGGCCACAAACCCCGTTGGATGACTGTGGGCCAGGCATTCTCTCTTAGCCCTAGAAGGCGGCAATAGCAACTCATTTCTGAAATTTTGCCCACAAAACTGAAAGGATTAGTCTCAGGATTTGTGCCAGGACTCAATACTGACTTAAAGGCATGAAAAAAGAAAACAGGAGGCTTGAAGTGTAAAAAACAAAAGGCCGTGTATGAAGCAGCGTATGGATGAGGTTTAAGTAATAACAACTTGCAAGTATTGAAAAGTATCGAGAAATACAGTGAATGGTGTTTGTGTAAACGTAGCATTAGCTACATTTTCATTCCTTTTCATACTCTTTCCCACACTTTATAATATTGCTTACCCTGAAATGGAATAGTATGTCGAGTATGTATGTATGCATATACAGTATTTCATGCAAGAAAATGAAGTATGTTGAATATGGAAATCAGCCGGCTGTCTTATGCATATTTATTTGAAAATAACTTATGCATTCTGCTATAACATAGTTACATCATTTGGCAGCAAATATTGTTCAACTCAGCAGAATTTAAGATATTTCTTGTTAAGACATTTTCTTATGTATTTTAAAAGTTATTACCAGCAATCTCTATGTCATCTCTTGTTTGTTCAAATTGTTGGGAGGCGTATACATATAAAACAGCAATTAATTTGTAATATTTCTCACTACTATCATTGGTATTTGCTGAAGAAGGCTCTAAGTGGAAAACGATTAACCCCTACTTTTCTGGTAAAAGACTATCAGTGAAGCAATTGTACAATTTAGCTGGAAATTAACTTTAAAAAAATTGTTGGATCGGCGAGCCGAGGGAGACCTGTGGCCAAGCCCTCCCTTTCTCAAAGTCTGCAGCCAGGATTTAATGGCTGAGCGTTTCACATCATCCTCCTCATCCTCAGCCACGGTGTGATTTGCTTAGTGGCACACTAGAATGGATGAACCCGTTCCCGGGAGGTGTTCGAAAACGTCGGGGAGAACCAGTTTCCCGGGGCCCCTCGCCTAAAGTAGAGGCGGCGCGCAGGTTTCTGCCGGGGAGCGGTAACGGGGAGCCCCGCGGTGGCCGGGAGGCGACGGCCTAAGCGGCCCCTTCCAACTCCGCCGCTGCAGCTACTCGGTGCTGCTACTATCTTAGCAAATCACGGCCAGGCGTTTCGGCGCGGTGCACGAACTACCGTGCCGGCCCGACCAGGTGAACTTGTCCCGTGGGGACCCTTCGCGCCCGGGGCCGCCGCCGCCGCCTTTTCTCCGCGGGACGCACGGGACGTCCCACCACACTTCGCGAGTGAGGCGGCGGGCCCGTCCCCCGGCCGGGCTGCGCCTGAGGAGCTCCCGTCTGGCTGCCCCTTCCCTCCCCTCCCTCCCGGCGTGCCTCCGGGGCCGCAGCTCGGGCAAAGTCTCCGGGAGGATGGGCGAAGAAGCGGCGCCCCTCCCCCCGCCTCGGCCCGCCGCCCGGCAAGGCAGGGAGGCCGCTTTCTTCGCTGCTCCTTCCCCACCCCGGCTGTAGCCCCAGTCCCGGCCGGGCTGCCATTGGCTTAGCGGCCCCATCCGGGCATTTGGCGCATCGCTGCTGCTCAGCCCGAGCGCTCCCAATATGGCGGAGGTGAGCGGGGAAAGCGGGTAGGGGCGCTGGGGTCCGGCCGGCTCCCGGTCGAGTTCCGTGGCGGGGCAGCCCCTTTGGGCCGCTCCGGTATCTCCATAATTTCCTCCCGGGGGTCGGAGCCCCGGCACGGGGGCCTTGGGAGGCGGCTGGGGGCTCCTCGAGCTACTTGCAGCAGAGAAGTGCAGCCTGCGCGACTAGGCCGCGGCTGCCTCCGTCCGTCCGTCGGTCCGTCCGCCTCTAGCTGTCTGCTGAGCGCCCTGCCGGTCTCCACCCACAGTTCCGGGGCCGGGAGCGGAGAGGGCCCCTGTCTCCGGTTCCTCGGGGGTCGGAGTCCGGGATGGAGACGGGCTGGCTGGGGTGAGATGAGGAGGGAGGCGACGGAGAGGCGAGGTTCCCCGACGGGCAGTCCGGAGCTTTGGGTCGTTCCTTCATCGGCTGCCCCTGTCACCTCTCGGGCGGGCCCGGCCGGGATGTGGCTGGTGTCAAGGCCCGGGTCTCGCGTCGGGGGCGAGGCGGCGGAGTTGAAAAAGACGGAGGTTGGAGGGAGAGGCGCAACTTGGGGTGCTGAATGCGGAGGGAAAGGGAGGCGAGAAGAGGGACCAGACGAGCGATGGGGGGAGTCGGGGTGGGGAAAGCGATGGAGGGATGCTGAGAGCGGAAGAAGAGGAAAGAAAGAAGTTAGAGGGAGAAACGGGGGGGGGGGAGAGATGGGGAAGTAAGTGTGTGTGTGTGTGTGTGAGAGAGATTGAATAATTAGAAGGGTTTGCATTAACATTTTCCTTTTATAAGCCCACTTTTTTCAAGTCTCTGGGGCCAGCCTATTTGTAATCTATTTTTTCCTCCCTCTCCCATTGCTTGTTCCAGGCTTCCTTAGGGAGTTCCAGCCCAGGTTTGTCCTGTTCAGTTCCTTCTTCTGTGATTCCAGCAGTGGGAAGCTTTTGGGTACGGCTAATGGGCCAGGGTTCAGGCACATCTGTCAAAGATGTGTTATGTGTTTTCTTGATTTATGTTAAAATGATTACTTCCTCCTTCATTGTCTGTAGTTCATGCTCTATTGTTTTATCCTCAGCTCACCTGTTTGGTTCCAAGTAGGAAGCTCTTTGCATGAAGCTTTCTGCCCTATAGAAATTCTTGTGATCAGTTTCAAATTGTTCTGTTTGATTTTCTAAACATTTATTGAATATGCAAGAAGCTTCAATTTAAAATATTGTTGAATAAAATTGTTACTTCAGCGATCTGCAGACCTCCTGCTTCTTTATTAAGCATGATATGAAGCATGCTTACTTGGAAGTAAATCATTTGTATTACTTTGTATGAATTAAAATCAAAGTCTTGATTACCATAGTTTTAGAAGTAAATTGGACTTAGTATTGTTAATGTGTGCTTTAGACCCTATAACAGTACAGTATTTTATTTGTACAAATAAAAATAATACAGTGAAAGTAGAGAATAAGATCAGATTAGCAGCTTTCTGTTCACTTGGTGGAAATTTGCCACATTTTTTGTGTCCTTCAACCCCGTATACCTCCCCAATCCTCCTCCAGATGTTCTGTCAACTCTTTAGGGTATTATTTGGGGAACAAAGTTGCAGGGATAGTGGAATGCTCAGCCAATAGATGCTGTTCATTCCAAGAAAAATGAAAGAAAGTGTAAAAATATTTGGAAGTAAATTTCATTGACAAGGGGACCCAACTGGCCCTGACTAGAGTAGGCTGTGTGTATTCCTATACACACTGACTTGGAGGAAAGTCCCATTGCATTGTGAAGCATGCATCCTTGTTGCTAATGCTTCTTTAGCTTTCAACAATAATATTTTTATTTCTTTACAGGATGTTAATGAACTAAATAGAAATGTAATTTTATGAATGGAAATAGAAGCAAAGTTACTTTTGTCAATGAAATTAAAGTGTAATGTATTTGTCTTGTAATAAAATCAGAATTAAAAATATATCCGATTTTACATACAACATATAAATGTTTGAACAGCCTTTTAACATGTCTTTGATCAACTTGTTAAACAGTACATTTTATTTTAAAATGTTAACTAATTTGACTTAATATTTCTGGGTATAATTTTGGAATAAGCCCCTTTGAATTCAAGATAAATTCTGAGTAGACAAGAGTAGGACTATGCTGTCAAGGTATTCTTCCTTAAACATACATATTTAATTATACATGTAATATGTAAATATAAAACAATTTCAAGAGCACTTCAAATACATTTTTCAGAAGAATTGTTAAAACATATCTCTAATGTACTTACAATGCAGTGCTACACTAGAAATTTGATGTCTGCCACAAGTTTGGAAGGGTAAGATTCCCTCCACTTGCTGAGCATGATGCAAAATGTGTTTACTTCGAAGTAATTTCACTACAGTTTAGTAGGATTTTCTTTATGGAGAATGAGTTGAAAATTTCAGCTTTTTTAACTTGATCACCATGTTTTTCAGAAGTAAATCCACCTGATTGGACTGATAAGGTCCCCAAGATGGCTCACGACAGTAAGCACAGCCCTTGGTATGCCTACGAAAATAATGTGATAGATCTGTTGCTGTCTTCCAAATATTGGCCATTTGTCTAAAATCAGACTTGGATTCTCTGAATCCAAAGCTTTTTTATTTTCCAAAATGGCCCTGTAAATCAGGCCTATCAGCTACATCTGCCTGAGGATGGGCTTGTTATCATCCATCTAGCAGACTGAGAAAGTGGCACATGATACCCCAAGTTTACTTCCCTCCCTTTAAAATTCATCTATAGAGCTGTAATACTTTATGTACTTTTTTTAGGAGTAAGCTTCATTAAATCATTATGGCTTACTCTGATAAAGGCAGGCATAGGTTTGTATTAACTTTATAATCATGATCTAAATTCGTTACTTAAAATTGTTCATCTTACAGTAGTACAGTATAAATTTTAAGATCAATATTCATTCTAAGAATCATTTAATTTAAAAAATAACATGAGCAAAATCTGCTGATGTTAAGCATTACTGATCGCAACAATTTTGTTTTCCATCAACAATAAAGGCATTTTATAATGTTTACATTTGGCTAGAATTTTATACATTTAGACTTAAAATTTGATTATTAAATGTCACATATTTGTTGTAATCATTCCTATAACGATTGAACAATTATTAATTTGAATAAAAACGGCTTTGTTAAGTGCCATACACAATCATTTTCAAAGAAAGAAAATTCTTTAAAGTTTTACATTTTACATACATTACTGAAAATTACAACTTGTTTAGACATGGTTAATTTTGACAGTTTCAGGTGAGTTTGATTTGATTTATATCTATTATGTCCAAGTGCAAATATTTTAATAGGAAATGTACAATTTGAAGACATTCTGTTATTCCAACTTATTAAAAACTTCCAGCTTATTAAAAACAAAAATCAAAGATTGACCTGAGTCCAGCTTGATTCCAGGGGGTTATAAGAGCCCATCCATGCTACACTTTTGTCAACAAGATGGAATTGGGTTGCTATTGCCTTCTTACCTGACATTTTTCAACCTTCTAGCTTACAGCCTTGAGATTTCTTGGTGGTCTCCCATTCAAGTATAAACCATGTTTATATTTGTCAAAATCATCCATAATCAGCTAGCTGTTTCTATCTGCCCATATGCACTAAAAATAGTGTTTTGTACTAAGCTGGTTCCATAAGCACAATGAGCTATGGAAAGCAGTTCTAACATTTTTAGGTAGCTTTAGTCTTTCCTCCAAAATTTATTAGCTTTAAAATTTGAACCATCTCTTCAGATAAGTTTACTATTTTTGAACATTCTGAAATAGTGCTATTTTCCTGGTACAGATTCTGTGAGCTTCCACAAACTAACTATTGTCTTTATATCAGTTTCAGCACATTTAGTAGTTAGTCAATGAAATAAAAATTGAGTAGCTAGGAAAAGTATAGCTACATTGTGTAGCTACAGTGGGATTAGGACTGGTGTAGCTAATACTAGTACAGTATAAGTGCAAATATGATTATTTCAATTTTAGTGCTTTTGACAAAAGCTGTAATGAAATAATTCTATTGTGTCAGTTGAATATGTTTGCTCCGGGGAACTTCCTTCACTACTACTATAGAATTGTTTTAAAATAAGAAGTATTAATCTAATATTCTCTTTGATTTGCTCTACAGAATGAACAGCTGTGCTTAAAATTCATGCCATGATTGATTCATGCTTGTTTGGGACATTTAATTCTTGAATGTTGATAACATCAAAGTTATTAGTACTATTTGCTAAAGAGATTCACATTATCTTTTTTTAGTTGGCTCTTTATCTTCTGAGGATCATGACTTTGACCCTACAGCTGAAATGTTGGTACATGATTATGATGATGAAAGAACTCTGGAAGAGGAAGAAATGATGGATGAAGGCAAAAATTTCAATTCTGAGATTGAAGACTTAGAAAAGGTAAAATGTTTTTCCCAGAGAGAATGCATCTAGAAGTTTTTTCTTAAACATCGTTTGAGAATGGTGCGTTCTCCAAGTTTTGAGGCAACTATTCACATCACTACAGTGCTATAAAGGCCAATAAATAATTTCTGGGAACAGCTATACAAAAAATAACCGGAAAACCTATTTTCATTATCAGTATAAATGAGAGAAAGCAATGTTTGTATAACTTCTTTTGGGAATGAAGTATTAACTCCAAAATAAATGTAATTATTGTATAATATGCATGTAACGAAACTTCAGTTCATTGTAGCACTGGGATCTTCTTTATTAAGAGAATACTTACTTTATATTTCAACTTTAACTCTGCATGCTAGATTGTAAACTAATAGTTCAAATTGTTAAGAGGATTATAGGTTTCAATAAATAATTAAGTATTAATAAATATTTTACCAGTAGCAGAATTTCTATTTCATTAATTTTGTTCCTTAACATATGTGCAAAACCATATGGTCTTCTACAAATGGCAATCTATTTTCTCATTATTTATTTTTTTAAAAAAAAACTCAGGAAGGAAGCATGCCATTAGAAGACTTACTAGCATTCTATGGCTATGAACCTACAATCCCTGTTATAGCAAGTTCCAGTGCAGATAGTTCCCCAAGCGAACTTGCAGATGAACTTCCAGACATGACTTTGGATAAAGTAAGTAACGTTATCTAATACCCGCAAATGCAGGAGTTTCCTAGGTTCTATTATTACTATGTCCTCATTCCATTGAGAGATCACATTTTTTCATTACCTGACTATGAATGTTATTCCTTAAATTTCAGCAGGTTGTAGTTCTATGCATATTTGACTTGAAAGCCAATTCTGTGAAAGCGGTAGGGCGGATACGTGAGCAAGCCTAGCTTTAAGTAGAATAGCAGAATTCAGAATGAAAAGTGGACATATCCGTAGTATTGCAAAGTTTAAAAAAAAAGATTATCAGTGCACAGTAAGATATTATAGCTTTGATGTAAACTTGCAGTAGGATACAATATGGCTACTACATCAAGTGCTATTTAAGGTTGGGTTTTTTTTTGTAAAGCAAGAAAAAATTTAAAGGTAGGTTTTTATATATTGTTTGGGAAACTGGTGTTGCAACTGTCCATTAGCTAACAAAAGTGTACATGTGTATATAAATGCCTTCAGACCGTCTTGTCTTCCTGTCTATTTATCTATCCACCCATCTGCCTACCTAATAACCTGTCTACCTGCGCACATATACAGAGAGAGAGAGAGAAGGAGGAATAAAATTAGTAGGGAAATTAAAGTATTCTATATGATGGAAGCAGACTTTTCATAGAAATTAATGCACAGGGTTTTGAATGAGGGGAAGGGGCGGGGTGGGGAGAAGCCACCCGAAGCGCTGAGTCTCCAAAAGAATCCCTTTCTTGCCTGCAGCCCCTCCAGGGCCACTGAGCCTGTGCAAGGCCGAATTGACCTGACTTCCCCTCTTTGGAATGCCCTCCTCAGCACCACCCCAAGTCACTGGATCCCTGGCCCATTCTGCTGGAAGGCTGAGCCAGGACCGTCTCTTCTACCCCCAACCCCACTTCCAGCGAATGCCTCCAGAGCAGAGCAAGAAAGCCTCCTCCCATGAAGACCCCCCCATGCCTCCATTCCCTTTTTGTTGATTTAGAACTCAGCTTTATTATTTAATTCCTTAAAATATAAATGATACTAATGATTGATTTTTTTTTTGATTATAGGAGGAAATAGCCAAAGACCTTTTATCAGGAGATGATGAAGAAACACAATCTTCTGCTGATGATTTAACGCCATCGGTTACTTCACATGAAACAACAGATTTTTTTCCTCGACCTTTAAGATGTAAGGAAATATGATCAGTATCCCAAATTAGGTATATTAAAATTGTGAGACTGTTAGTTATCTGTCTTGGTCTGAAGAACAAATTCTGTTAGACTTTCAAAATTTTAATTTCTTTCTAATCAATTTTGTTGTACTGAGTGGTTGAAAAAATAAAATTAAGAATTTCATTGATAGGGTTCTAACATGATGCCAGAGTGAAGCTATGCAAAATGAGATAACTTCCTCTTCAGAGGATTATGACCTTATCTATGAAAATCAATAGTTCTGTGACAAGAAAGCCATGCTATTTAGAAATGAATATCAGCTGAACTTTTCTCTGGTTTCATCTGAATGTTTTCCTCCAAATCCAGTCCCCTATAATCTCCATACAGTAAAACCTTGGATTGGGAGTATAATTGGTTCCAGAATCATGCTTGTAATTCAGAACACTCATATATCAAAGTGAATTTTCCCATAAGAAATAATGGACACTCAGCTGATTCATTCCACAACCCTCCTCGCTCTCCCTTCCTCTCTCCCCTCTCCTCCTCCTTCCTTCCTCTCTATCCCACGATTAGTGCCAGTCAGCTGCAACTGTGGGGCATCCCCCTGTGCTCAACAGCTGATTTGGATCTTTAGAAACAAAATAACATGGCCGCTAAAACAAGAAAACCCCAATCACAATAGAAAGCAAGTGAGCTGCACTCTAGATGCTGAGAATAAAGAAATACTTTTTCTTTCTTCACTCTAATCCGACAGAGAAAGGGAACACCTTCAAAACTACAATGTTTCAAAGTGCTTATTAACATAGATAAAGGAGCTGCTGATTCATTTTGAAGCCAATGTTGCGAATAATCCAAAATTGAACTGAACCAGGAAGTCAAACAAAAACCTAAAGATAATCAGAATCTGCATTCCCCTACCTTTGCAGCAGCTGGATCAGATTTTTTTCAATTCTACCACCAGTGATCTCCTGTAATCTGGCTTGGGAAGGAAACCCTGAAATGCTTAAAGCAAGCTGATTTGGCTGTTGGTTCTCAGCTGGACTCCAGGGCTTCCTTCTGCGACCTGCTGATTGACTGTTGGGTGCCCTCAGCTGGGCTCTACTATACCCGTAATGCAAGACATCACTCATTTATCAAGTTAAAATTTATTCAAAGTGTTTGCTCGTCTTGCAAAACACTTGCAGACCAAATCACTCACAATCCAAGGTTTTACTGTATTCTGATTGAAGACATCCAGAGCATCTTTTATATGACCTGGATTGACAGTGTATAATTTGAGTGTTAGTGTATTAATGATACCTTATGCTAAAGCAAAAGAGGATCTATTCTATTGATTTCATATGGATATTAAAAAATGGAGTGAGAATGGAGCTCTGATATTCCACATTCAGTAACTACAGGCTCAGTTGCTTTGTCTCATAACTACTGACTAGAATTGCCCACTCAGAAGTGGAATTATTAGTGTACAGTTGTGCTTCCAAATCTCAGATACCATACTTAGCAATATTGAATGCAGCTGATAGGTCTGCATTTTCCCTATCCAGTCTCAATGGAATCCAATCAACAAAGCAATCAATGCTATTTCCATCCTCTGACCAAGCTTGAATCCTGTTTAAAAGAGCTAGAAAATTAGCTTTTTTAGGATCCAATCTAGTCCATAACATGTTCTCAACAACATTCCTTAAGAAATATTGCACAATTTGTGTAATATGGTTACTATATTCCTTAAGAGCAGGCAGCATCACAGCTTCTCTCTGGGTACATTAATCACTTTCCAGTCCAGCCATACTTATCTTGCTTAGTCACACAGAGGAACTAAAAAGAACATGAGTGCAGTCTCATGAAATCTCATTCATCTCATGTGGTTCTGCCTATCCAGATTTGGGGGAAAATAAACAATTGTACCTGTAAAGAAACAAATCTTAGAAAATGTGCTGAAATCTGTTAAATAAATATAATTTAGAAATGTAAGAGTGCTATAAAAGATATTTAGCCAGAATGTTAGGACCAGGATATTAAATGAATTAATTCTGATAGTTGGAATGCATATTGGTATGCCCCAAATAATTTGTGATTGGAATGCTGTGATTTTGTTTCTTCTGTTGTGAACTGCCTGGAGTTACATTTCTGCAACTTGGGTAACCGTATAAATTGATTGATAGAAATGTAACTGAAATGAATATTTGTGATTAGTTATTTTTCTCCAGAATTTTTAGGTATTGATTTGCTGAGGACAAAACATATATAAGGTTGGAGAGGGCAGGGCTTTCAATTTCACTTATAGTCAAATGTACATCAAACGATGTAGGAATTTGGAGTGTGCAAAATATTTCCATTTCAAAAAGATTTCTCACTACCTTAAAGTGCTTTGATGCTTTTCAAATTATTTTTGAAGCGTGTAAACATATAAACAGATGTCTTGAGCTCAAACAAAGCCTCTTCTATACTTCTACCAACCACAATTGTCTGATTGGGGTGATACAAAAATGTAATTACTAAATAAAGCACTTAGCGGTGAACATGGACATTGAACTTGAAGAACATGTTCATGAGTTGGATGTGATTTGAGGGAGACTTTGTTTTATTTCTATATCACATTAACATTATTAAATAATTGTCTGTTAACACTCCTTTTCTATTGGAAAAAGCAAACACTACCTGCGATGGTGATAAGGAATCTGATGGTGAAGATGTGGAAGTAGATACTGGTAATTCATCTGAAGATTTGCGAAAGGTAATTCTTAAAATGAAGTTTAGTAATATATAATTTTTTTATGCATTCTATATACTTAAAGTATGTAAAAACTGAAATCAGGATGTATAAAATGTCCTAGAATTACATTTGTTGCTGGCCTCAAAGCTCCATAGTTGTATTTGTCTTTGAAAGTGTTTTACTTCCCCATTTCAAGTGTATTGTTGCTAAAGGAGAATTTTGTTGAGCCTGGAAATATTTGTGGGTAAGGACCTTGAGAAATAACAGTATTTGAATCCTGGTTATTTTGGTTCACAAATATATACGTATCATCATGATGAGATATGTATAGTTACAATACTACATGTTCTATTTTTTTCCAGGAAATAATGATTGGTTCACAATACCAAGCCGAAATACCACCTTTCTTAGGCAAAAGTTGTGATGATGAAAAAGGTAATTAATATTGTTTTAATTAAATGGCTAGATTTGAAAATAATTGTTTAGAATATATTGACAAGGCAAAAAGTTAAAGCATCAGCAGTCTTGTTCTATGCACTTGGATACTACAGGTTTGAGTTCAGAAACATGAGGCATGACGTATTTGATTGCGTTATCTTGAACTTAATTTATGAATTGGTTTTAAGTGTTTAAATGAAGTATGCTACGGAGTACTATACATATTCAAAAATTGCTAAGAAATACGAGACCACGTTTTAACAGGCCTATTGAGGAGAGGGGTGTCTGTTACCTTCAAATATCTATTAAATGTGAAATGATATCATTTGTGTTTGTCATCTGTACAATGGTGTGATTATATAGACAATGCAAATGACATCATCGACATTAGTTTATATCGTGTACATAAACATAAATCACCATAAATGTGATAAATTAAGATAAATTTGTGTCTGGATTACTATAGATGCAACAGACTTGTACATCCTTTCAAGAGTTATCTGGGTAGAAATACAGCTTGTTGCATCTGAAGTATGTTATTTAAAATTTTAATTTATTCAGACATGATTGTTACTTTAACATCTCTAGCCAGTCACTGGTCCTGTTTCATACTGTCCTTGATCTCTAGCTGATGGATGGGAATATATGGGAGTGCGCAATTTAAAGTATTAGATAAATATGCAAACATAATATAAATGAGAATACAGTATAACACTGAACATTCTTATATTATAATTATATAACTATAATTCCATGTATTTAGTTACAGGTAGGTGGTATTTGAAGATGACTAAAATCAGAGGCTTTTTGGACTGTTCATAGATGAAATATTGGCACCTCTATCACATCCCAAAAACTGTCTTTCACATACGTTGGACTCCAGGCAGTCGTCAGGTTACAATGGCATTTGGGATTGGAATGTCTGTTGCTATGTAATGCAGTCATAAAGCCTGTCACATGGTTGCATCTCTTAGCAATGACAATTTCTGCAGTCCCCATTGTCGTCGTTAAATGAGAATCATAGAACATTCAGCAAGCATTTCCTTTCAACTTCCTGCTGGCTTCCAGCAACCAAAGTCAGTGATGAAGCCAGCAGGAAGTAGCAGGCAGGCAGGCATTTATCTGTTTATTTATCAAATTTCTTAACCGCCCATGTCCCTCACAGCGAGGCTCTGGGCGGTGATAGGTAAGTGTCTGTTCCAGGGCAGGGGAGGGAACAAGGCGATGTGTAGGTGACTGGAGAAGTGGCATGCACTACTGCCAGATGTGTGAAGGTGTAGGTGGGGGACTTGCAGCACAAATGTGGTGGGTCTAGTACTGACTGTTGCTGGGTAGGAGGTGTGCAAGTGACAATAGAGGTGTAATGTGGCAGCCGCGCTTGGGGTTCTGGATGGGAGAGGGTATGTGAGTGACTGGAGATGCAAGGCATGAATGCAGTGAAGCCCTCAGGGAAACCTGGATGGGGGATGGGGGAGACTTCTCTGCGAAGAAATATCCTTCCAATTCCCCCCCCTCCGCGGCAATCCTGTCAGAACTAATCCTTCCATCACCCCTGCCATCCTGCCAGGACTGAGGAAATGTCCTGTTCTTCTTCCTCAACCATAAAACAGTCCAGTTGCCTTTTCAAAAAAGCACCTTTGAGTTCACTACCTTGAGTTATTTGTAAAAATAATAATGACAGAGTGAGTACAAATAAATAAATAAAATTCCAAAAACGAATCGATTATTTTCACATATCTTTATTTTATTTTATACTTGATCAAGATATAGAAAAATACTTTCAATTATTTTAGTATCAGTTTGATTCATGCTAGAATTTTCAAAAGATACAAGCAGGGTTTTTTCCTTGACTGTGTTCTTCAGAATAGGAAAATAATTACATAGAATTTTTTTCTTTCTATACAATCAATTTTTCATGTTTGCATTACTCTCTTATCTTAGATAATCTTGTGACAGACTTTCTCCTGGCAACTAAGTATTTGGTAATTATTCATTATTATTATCTATGATTAAGTTGCCAGGAGAAAGTCTGCAAGATAAAATAAAGATGAATTTTGCAACAGAATGAGATGCTTAAACATTTGCATAGAAAAAACTGCATGGTTCTTTTTTAAAATGCTATTTTAAAAATGTTATTAAATGTTTTATGTTATTACTAAATTTTAAAAATGCTACAGTTGATATTTTGAAAATCAAATATTAATAGTTTGTGGTATCGTATATATACACTAAATAGCAGGAGTAGAACATTATAGCTCTGCGGAAACATTGTGGAAGATGAGTATATGTATTCTTAAGAACATTGAAGAGTTATGACAAGAAATATCCCCAGAGAAAAGTCACAATCGGATCTTTATCATACCAGAGTATTGGTCATAAAACGTTAGTTTTAAAGCAGATTCTTATAAATTGTGTATTTCTTTCTATACATTACTCTCCAGATTACTGGGGATTATTGCTGGATTACTGAGCAGTTGGTCTCATCCATATTTCAATATTTCTTAATAGCATATGAAAATGAGGACCAGCTACTTTGGCAACCTGATATTATTTCAGAAAATAAAGTTAAAGAGTACCTTTTTGAAACTTCTGTAAGAACTGGAAATGAAAAAATAATTGGCAGAATTCCTGATGGAGTGCATACTCGGGACAACGAACAAGTATGTTTTAATCTTACTTCTGTACAATTTGCCAATCTAACCCCTTTTTTAAAGCTGGGGTATGCAAAAACAAGTTTGCTTTTTTTCTATTTTTAAGCTACTAGATTTCATACCTATATCACATTCTATGACATTCGAACATTTCCCCATATACAATGTATATAAAGTCTCAAAGCTACTTTGTTAATAGAAGACTTTATCTCATTTTTGCTACCCACATGAGGACCTAGATGCTTAGGGGTAATATCCTGACTCCGTAAACCACTTAGACAGTGCTGTAAAGCACTATGAATAGGTATATAAGTCTAAGTGCTATTGCTGTTGGTACTGTTGGAGATCCAAGGAGATTCTGGCCAGAGGAGGAATGAAGGGGAAGCAATGTTCTTTGATTTATTTTTCCCCTAGGGTCTTCTCTCAGTATTCTAAATAATACTTTGTCCTTTGCTATCCCCCCTTCACTCCATTTACATAGGAGGTTCATCTCATTGATTGCAGAAGGAGACAACTAGTCATTTTACCTTTTCTTAGTGATCTCTGGCAGTCTGTTCTGGAGAATTGAAGGTTCCTTCAAAACAATGCAGAAAGTAGTGTTCACTAGCTTCTTCCATAGTGTTTTACCAGTAGGATTTTTCTGCTGGATCAGCAGCATTTAGTAGATGGAAGAGGCTTTCTCCAGCCTAGTATCTGTTAACACTGTACAATGTTTTATTTGAAGTGGATAAATAGCCTTGTAATAGAAAGATTTGACTGGCATGAGATTACAGCTGCTGGATTGTGTATGTTCCTTTTGACTGGTTAAACAGAAATATTGCAATCTCTACTAGGCACTCTATGAACTCTTCAAGTGTAACCACAATTTAAAGGAAGCCATTGAGAAATACTGTTCAAATGGAAAGATATCACAGGGTAAGTTTTCTACCAAGAGGTTTATACATTAAATAATGTTACATCATAAATTTAACATAATAACATAAAATAAACCACCAATTCCCCCTTTCCCCTCCCGACTCCC